>CAUVYU010000140.1:0-20427 GCA_963556255.1 Allolobophora icterica | reverse complement strand
CGCCCTTGTAGGCATTGGAAACTTTTCTCAAGCTGTAAGCAGCAACCGGCAGATTGGGTCAGATAATTATACTTACTTAAAGTATTGGCTGTCCGGGTAATATTGTAATAATCAATTTGATTATTACCAATGGCAATAATGTCAACTTCCATCAACACATTCTTGAACAAAACATGCTCCGCGTATGGATCCGGGGCCGCCGGTACCATCCCCCCTGCGACCGATATATCCGGTAATGGACGCACCAAAGTTGTCCAGGGCAGCCGTGTTTTTTGCCCATCAAATCACCATTGGCATACAGGAACGATTTTTCCCGATTCACGAATAGACCCGACAGCCATCATGTTAAGGTTCCCCCCATCTCCACATTAAAAATGCCGCGCGATTGATTGTCTGTTTGCAGTTCAATTTTGTTTGGAAAAATTATTATATCCAATTTAAAATCTTCCAGGCCGTCAATAATTAATGAACCGGTTTCATTGCGCGATTTACAAACCGAAAACCGGGAGGCGGTGCTTATCCCGTCAAATTGTGTCAATCCGCTGTAGGTAAGATAATCGGTGGCTGAAGTA
This sequence comes from Allolobophora icterica, assembly GCA_963556255.1. Taxonomy (NCBI): domain Eukaryota; kingdom Metazoa; phylum Annelida; class Clitellata; order Crassiclitellata; family Lumbricidae; genus Allolobophora; species Allolobophora icterica. The sequence continues at coordinate 19,855 of CAUVYU010000140.1, read as the reverse complement.
TGAATTACCGGCAGTTTGTTTTCCCTCAATACTTTTCCGTCTGTCACAATTTTCGGCTGAATGCTATTGTCTGTCTGCACAGCGTTAATGCCTCTCCCGCTTTGATCGTACCACTTGCTCACAAAGCCGTGGCCCTGTACCCGTAAAGGTTTTCAGGGCCACCGTGTCTAAGTTACCTGCCGGCATCAAATCCGATATCCTGTACGGTATTGTCGCTGCTTCGTCGAACTTCTATGGCTTTGGTGAAACTCGATGAAAGTTGCCGAAGGCTATAGGCCACTACCAATTTATCCGTGGCCGACAAACCCAATTTATCCAACCTGTTTTGCTGCGCAGATACCTGCATAACGGCGGCCGATACAGTCGCTGTTATCATCATTTGAAAAACATATTTTTTCATATTTGATACAATTAAATAGTTAATGGGGTTAAAAAATTTATACTAGTAATCGGGATCTCTGGTCAGTGTTTTGAATAAAGTCTGCGTATTGTCCGGCTGTTCACTTTGTACAATTTCCAGGTATTGTTATCCGTTTCTTCCAGATGCCAGGAATAGGCGGGCATGCGGAGTTTTTGTAAGGCCTCACGCGTAAAAGCATTGGCGGCCCGGGCGCGTTCCCAGGTTTTTACTGCGGTAAAAATTTCTTCTTTAACCGGACACGATTCTACCTCAGTAGGATTCAGATTAAGCCCATAAGAAGCACTCATCCCGACGGACATGGCTTCTAAATTTTCAAAATGCTGTACCGTTGGAATTTCTTTTAATCCCGGGCACACTGCCGCTGAATGAACCGGCAAAAAAAATTGCCCAACGCGGTATTATTCATGGCTATTCCCTGCGGCCTGAACGTTCTGTTTACATCATCAAAAATACCGCCGCTTGATCCGAAATTGGCCACCGGTTGATAAAGCCAGCTCCCTTCACTGACACCCGATCCCGAAAAGCGTAGAATGGGAATACCATTATCACGCGCCTTTTGCTGCATGGCTTTGAGGAAAACCTTATAGGCATATTGCCCGTGTCCGGGAGTTATTTAAAAACTCTATACCGTCAAAATCAGTATACCTGATTCCGGTATTAATGGCCACATCCGCATAATACTCCCCATACAATTTCAAGAGGTCTAAATCGGGAATGAAGCCCTCATAGCCATAACCGAAGGTAACCGAGAGACGGCAGATTTCGGCTCCCGGCAAATGGCTTTGTTTAGTTGTTCCGCAGGCACCGCGTTCAACACCTTGTAATATAAAGGGCGGATTTTCCGAAACGCTCATATATTTTATTATCTCTGTACCGATTTTTATATAATTCAAATGAGTAGAATAGCTCTCCCAGGAAGCGAGTTCACTAAGATATTGAGGATTCTCCACTTCAATTTTCACCTCCGTACTGCATATACCTTTGACTAGTTTTCTTTTATAAATACAGGCCAAATGCTCGTTGGGAACGGGCCGGACATCACTCGTATTAAATCGCACCGCATTGGTGATGGAGTGCAAACCAATAGAGATATCTTTTGCAATGGCTCTGTCACAAACCTCCTTGTACGGTTTGCGTCCCTCGGTGGTATTGAATGTCCCGGAAAGAAAACCATTATTTGACCGGTCCACATAGAAAAAACCTCCGGCATCTGTCTGAATATGGGTAAAGCCCAATTTATCGGTATAATCAATAAGTTTATAAAAATCCACATCATTGGAATAGGTCTGAACTGCGGGAACTATCCGGGCCGGATCTTTTATCCATTTTTGAACGGTGCTTCCGTTTCGCGCAGTGGTCAAATGCATCATCCCCGCATCCAACACGGCTTTCTCCAGCACTTCTTTTATAGTGACATCCTCGGGAGCGCCATAAAAAGCCACCGTGGATCCGACACAATCTTCGGTGGGCACCAAGGGAACGTCTATGTGATCGGAACCATGGGAAGGCTTCCAATCGTTGGATTCAAACGGGCGGTAAGGAATGGAAATTGTTCTCGGTTTTCCGCCTGTCGGGTGAGTGATAATAAACCGTAATTCTCCCTTCCTCATCTATCTCCGCGCCAAAGCCCTGGAAATATTTCAGATAGTTTTTTACGCCCTCGTAAAAGCAGCCATCGCAGTCGCCCTCCAAGCGCAAAACGCTGTCCTTCTTTTATATCAGGAGGCAGGGGAATGGAAGGATGCGGGGAATGTGCCTGTACATACATATTGTACATTTGCTGCGGGTCGAGGCCTACATGGGAGGGACCCGAAGAGGTATTATCATTCATGGCAAACATGCCGATAGCATAGTTCACTGCATCAGATGTATCCTTGGCCACGCTGATCACTTCCCCCACGATGTTGGTGATATTAGTATGCACAGGCCCCCATTGTATATCGTCCACATCCAGTCTTTCCGATAAACTTTTCAGCCTGAGTCGCAGGTAGGTGTTCGCCTCATTCGCCTTAATTTCAACCACCGCCACAATGCCGTTGCTGTAGGTGATGCTCAAATCGGGTTCTGTATAGGATGCTGATTGGGGCAAATAATAGTGCTTCTTTTTGAATACATACAAACAAAGCAGGGGAGAGGGTTTGTCTGAAGGGCTGAATTCTCTATTATAAGATTGAGCACCGGTCGAATTATTCTTCATACTCGTGATGTAGCCCTTGTTATCTATTTTTATCTTAAGATACTTGGTTTGAAAATCCCACTGTCCGAACAGCGGGCAGCTGATGAGCAGCAGAGATACAGCCAACAGACAGCACCTGCGCCTGTTGCTTGCCGGGAAAATTAATAGCCTTAACATAAGAATTAAATTAAGTTAAAATAATTATACTAGTAATCAGAGTCTCTCGTCAGCGTTCTGAACAAAGTCTGCGTATTGTCGCTTTTCACCTTGTACAATTTCCATGTATTGTTGTCAACTTCTTTCCAGATGCCATGAATAGGTTGAGATGCGAAGTTTTTGTAATACCTCGCGCGGAAAAGCATTGGCCGCACGAGCGCGTTCCCAAGTTTTTATGGCGGAAAAAATCTCATCCTTTACCCCACACGACTCCACCTGACTTGGGTTGAGGTTCAGTGCATAAGAAGCACTCATCCCCACAGACATGGCTTCTAAATTTTCAAAATGCTGTACCGTTGAGTTTCTTTCTATTCCGGGCACACTGCCGCTAAACGTACCGGGAAAAAACTTCCAAGGGTGGTGGTTATTCATCGCTATTCCCTGCGGCCTCAGTGTTCGGTCCACTTCATTAAAAACATTATTGCCCGTGCCGGCATTCCACACCGTTTGATAAAGCCAGCTCCCTTCCGTAAAAGCCGCCCCCGAACATCTTATCAAAGGGATGCCGTTGGCTATCGCCTTTTGCTGCATGGCCTTAAAAAAAATCTTATAGGCATACTGACCATGACCTGTATTATTTAAAAATTCCAATCCGTCAAAATCAAAATACCTGAATCCGGTATTAATGGCCACGTCCGCATAATATTCTCCAAATAATTTTAAAAGAGTTAAATCGGGAATAAATCCTTCATACCCTCCACCGATGGTAACCGAGAGACGGCAAATTTCAGTTCCCGGCAAATGGCTTTGTGCAGTTGTCCCGCGAGCGCCGCGCTCCACACTTTGTAATATAAAGGGCGGATTTTCCGAAACGCCCAAATATTTTATTATCTCGGTGCCTATTTTTATATAATTCAAATGGGTGTCATCGCTTTCCCAAGAGCCAAGTTCGTTTAGATAGCGAGGATTATCCACCTCAATTTTCACCTCCGTGCTGCATATACCTTTAACTAGTTTTCTCTTATAAAGGCAGGCTAAATGCTCATTGGGGAATCGGAGTCACATCACCGTCATCTAAACGCACTGCATTTGCAATCGTATGCAGGCCGATGGATATATTTTTTGCATTGGCTCTTGCACAAACTTCCCGGTTAGATTTACGTCCGTCTGTGGTGTACAGTGTGCCTTCAATAGTACCGCCATTGGCCCGACTGACTGACATATATCCTCCGGCATCAATCTGAATGTAGTCATACCCCATTCGATCGGCATAGTCAATGAGTTTATAGAAATCATGATCTCTTGAAGTCGTTCGGATACAGGGGTACTATTCGGGCCGGGATCTTTTATCCACTTTTGAACGGTACTTCCATTTCGCGCAGTGGTTAAATGCATTAAACCCTCGTTGAGTACAATTTTCTCCAGCACTTCTTTTATGGTCAAATCCTCGGGAGCACCATATAATGCTATGGTTGAACCCACACAGTCTTCGGTGGGAACAGGCTCCACTTCTATATGCTCGGGCGGCCCCCACAAGGGTGGTGCTTCAAAGGCCCGGTAAGGAACAGAAATTGTTCTCAGTTTTCGCCTGTCGGGGAATGATAAAAAATGGATATCCTCCCCTCCTGATCAATCTCGCCCGCGAGATATTGAAAAAATTTTACGTAATTCCTCACCCCTGTGTAAAAGCAAACATCGCAACTGCCCCCGATAGGATTCCGCTCTCCTTCTTTATACTCAGGCGGAATCGAAACAGAGGGATGCGGAGAATGTATCTGTGTATACAGGTTGCTCAGGTCACCGCCCACGTATGAGGGACCCGCACTTGTATTATCATTGATGGCAAACAGGCCAATGGCATAGTTCACCGCATCCGAGGTATCTTTGGCCACTCCTAAATTTTCTCCCAATATATTAGTGATACTAGTATGAATGGGGCCCCATTGTATATCATCCACTCCCTTTCTTTCCGATAAATTTTTCAACCTGAGTTTTAGATAACTGTCGCCGGGAACATCTGCCTGAATTTCCACCGTGGCCACAATGCCGTTGCTATAGGTGATTGACAAATCAGGAGCCTGATAAGTGGCAGATTGAGGCAGATAATAAATTTCCGTTTTGGATGCATACAAACAAAGTAAGGGAGAAGGTTTGTCTGAAGGGCTAAATTCTTTATCATACGATCGAGCACCGGACAAATTATTCTTCATACTCGTGATGTATCCCTTATTGTCTATTCTTATCTTAAAATATTTCGTTTGAAAATCCCACTGTCCGAACACCGCACTGCTGATGAGTAGCAGAAGTACAGCAGGGAGAAAGTACCTGCATCCGTTGCCTGTTGAGGATATCAATAAACTTAACATAAGAGTTAAATTTTAAAACGTAATAATAAATGACTCCTATACTTAATTAATGGGGGCAGCCTTTAGTAAGGACTATCTTTTTAAAAACCCTGTTATTGAGTTTTATGGAATAATAATCCCTATTACAGGCTGCTCCCATTCATACTCCATTATTGTAATGGATCAAAACTGCCTCCCCACAAGGTGGTTTGCTTTAGCTTTGGATTGCGCGACATAAAACTGAAAGGCAATCCGTAGAGATACATTTTATCCGGTACTGTTAAAATTGCTTTATCGCAATTGATCACCTTATAATCAAATTTGTTATACACCTTATTGATATCCGCCATGGGTTCCGGGATCCGGTTCTCCCTTCTTCAGGGTAATGGCTAAACTTTGACGCTGTTTGCCACGAAGTATATCGAAACGCTTCCAGCGCCGAAGATCATCCCAGCGCTTTCCTTCAAAAGCAAATTCAACAAAGCGCTCATCCACGTAGGCCTGACGAATATCCTCTTTTGAAGTGGCCGTGATGCCGTACTTTCCTCCACCCGGCTGTATACCTGCACGGTGGCGGATATCACGCAACACCTGCAGGGCTTCATCTGCTTTCCCAATTTCATTGGCCGCTTCACCGAAATTCATCAACACTTCGGCATATCTTATTTCAGGCCAATCCACATCTGAAAAGTGTACAATACTGGCATCTCTGTCCACTCCCTTAATATTAAAGAAGAAATCCGCCAGTTCACCCATTTCATCTCCCCGCCAACCATCCATAAACGCAGGTGCCGCTCCTGTCAATCCATCGCCTTCCTCATTCCATTTGACCTTCGCCGCATACGACCAATAATATTTCCTTATTGGCAACCATCTTAGGTGTGAACTGAACCGGCGCACCATTATAATGTATGGTGGCATAAAAACGTTTATCTCTGTGTTTAAATAGTGTGGGATAGGTGTCGTCATTGCCCACAAACTTGCTTCCGTCTTCCATGGGGAATGCATTCACCAAAGCAAGGGAAGGAATATCGCAATCCCAGTCATCAGCCGAATAGCGAAGAGGAGCATCCCCGGGTGCGGCATAGTATGATCAGGAAATGAAAAACGCCGAACCATAATTTGTTCCTTATTTCCTTCCAGATACCAAATATCGTCAAAATTGCCTTCAAAAAGCCCTTTACCTACTCCTGTCAAATATTCTTTAGCATCTTTGTTGGCATCGTAGGCTTTCTGCCAGGTGGCGATTCCACCCAACCCGTCAAAGAGCGGACTGGCATAAAACAGAAGCACACGACCTTTGAAGGCCTTCGCCGCTCCCTTGTCAATGCGGCCAATATTGTCCCCACTCCAGGACTCGGGCAAAGAGAAATAGCGGCATCTAAGTCTTTTAAAATTTGTTTCACACATTCCGATGTTTTATTTCTCGGCCTTTGAATTTGTGTGATATCATCCACTGCTTTTTGCGGCTCCAAAATGATTGGCACTCCGCCCACATCTTTCACCAGCAAATGGTAGGCCCAAGCCCTCCAAAACAAAGCCTGCCCTTTGATAAGATCTTTTCCCTCAAAGGAGGTGGTGTCAATGTGGGCAATAATATGATTGGCGGTGCGTATGCTGGCGTATGTATTGACTGCCCACTCCACATTCAGCCCATTGTCATACGTATTGAGCCAATCATTGGTAGCGGTTCCCAGCAAAATTTTATCGGTCATGCGATGAGGAGGTACCGCTTCATCCGTACCATTTCCGTTTCCAAAATTTACCTTGTCCCAATTAAGCACCCAACTACTCCAAAACCAATTGTAGACAGAGCGATAGCAGCCACCGGGATTGCCCATGCCATAAGGCCAGCCGGGCATCAGGTTGTAGTATAGTCCCTTAAGATAAGAATCTACGGCTTTCTCCGATTTCCAAACTTCTTCACTTTCGCTGGAACGCAGAGGCTTTTTTTCAAGGAAGTCGGTACAGGCTGCAAAAACAAGTAAGGTTATTGTCAGCGCTATCCAAATTATATTTATTCCGGTTTTCATAAAATGCTTTTATAGTTAATTTAGAATTGAACATTAAATCCCAACGTGTAGGCAGTCATAACCGGGTAGCTGTCGAAATTGAAAAGCTCCGGATCATAGAGTTGGAATTTTCTCCATGTAAACAAGTTGGTTCCGCCTACAAAAAATTGTGCCCCTTTCAGACGACACACTTTCAGCACCGTCTCCGGGAAGTTATAAGCGATATTCAAAACTTCAGGCGAACAAATGTTCCCGGGAAAGTATTAAGCCCTGAAACTTCCGAATAGTCCCTGCGATCTATGCCTTGTGATGCGCGTTGCAGCATAGGGAAAGAGCCGTTGGTATTTGTTTCCGTATAGGAATCATCATAGTAGGCATATCCCGGAATTTCGCCTTGCGCTTTCTTGCTAAAGGCATCGTTGTAAATAATTTTATATCCGGCCAATCCGCTCACCAGAGCATTGATTGAAAATTGCCTGTATCGCATATTCAATGTCAATCCAAACGAGATAGGCGCATTATTCGATTGCTGGGTGGTAACCGTTGATTGCGACGGATTCGATTGATTTAAATTGGTCACCGCACTCACTACAGGTACATTAGAATAATCGGCCACCACTACTTTGTCGTAGTCATCAATCCGGTCATCCGGCTTACCTTCGGGGCCGCTCACATCCTGAAAATTCATCATGCCTTTTATGGGGGCGGCACCAAAAATGGTATAACCTTTAGGAAGCGCAGTGATATCATTATCCGTCCGCAAAATGCCAATATCTTTATACCCCACCGCATAGTTGAGCGGTTTGCCCACCGGGTCTTCGGCTTTAGTGGCGCCCAGTGGAGCATCTTTGGCTTTCACCAGCGTAGTGGCAAGCCCCACAAATCCGCGCACATCGAATGTAAAATCATGGCCGATTTTTCCATCTGTATAACCCAATTCCAACTCAAGACCCTTAGCATCCATTTTACCCCTGTTCTCCACCGGATAGGGCGAACCAAATTCCACAGGTGTTTGCAAAATAAGCTGCCCTAAAATATTGTAGGTACTCTTTGTCCAAAAATCAGCCGTGAAATTCCAATGTCCGAACATGCGCAAATCCATCCCCACATTGTAGGACTCTGCACTTTCCCAAGTATAGTTGGTTTGCGCCAGGCCGTTGTAAAGTAAGACCGATTGGTTACTCCCCGGCGAACCCAAATGATAAGGATTGTCGGAGCGCGTATATAATTCGCGATACATCCACGCAGGTACATTGTCATTGCCCGTACTTCCATAAGAAGCGCGAAATTTCAACAATTCAAGTGCGCCGCTATTTTTCAGGAAGTTTTCTTTTGATACCGCCCAGCCCACCGAAGCAGCGGGAAAATATCCCCATCGGTTACCTTTGGCAAATTTGAAAGAACCATCCGCGCGAAGTGAGGCGGAAAATAAATACTTCTCTCTATAGTCGTATTGCAGTCTTCCCACATACGACCTTCTGGCATTCAAATAGGATTCGTGGCCATCTGCTTTTGTGTCGCCTGACACCTGACTTGAAAATGCAAATTGATCGGTGGTGTTGTAGGGGAAGTTGTATTTATATAAATTGGTATAAGCATATTCTCCCTGCAATTGTTCAAATACTCCCACTAAGTTAAGATGATGATCGCCTACAATCGTATCGTATGACAGAATCAAATCAACCTGATAGGAAGTTGTTTTTCCATTTTCATTACCTATATATTCCTGCTTAGGGTCACCCGAAAGTTCACTGCCGGTTTCTTTATTGGTTGGTATCAACCCTATACCGCTTAGGGTATCCGCCGCGAAGGTATATACCTTTACTTTTTTCGCAAAAGATTTTGTTAAATCATCTTCACCATACAGATTAACAACACTTTTCACTTTCAATCCCTTAATAAAAGGCACTTTATATTCCAATGAAATCAGTGCATCAATATATTGCTTGCGGGCACGTAAGTAGCCGCCATTTTTCATCAAATCAATCGGATTACTCACCCACTTTGGATTCGGTTTAGCCGCTTTCCCGTCAATATAGGCAGGCTGCAGGGGCGACATGATATAGTACAACTTCATAAAGTAGCCCGACATATCATCATCCTTTCCTTCCTGCACATAGAAACGATTCCTGTTACTGTTGAAGTAGTTTAAATTCAGCCCCAGCTTTAACGCTTTTGACAAATTAACATCCACATTGGATCGGATATTGTAGCGTTGAAAATTTACTTGCGGTAAAATTCCTCTCTCTTTGTAATAATTTCCTGCAATAAAATAGGTTACCTTTTCATCCCCGCCTGACACATTGAGTGCGTGTCGTTGATTATCAGGATTGATGTAGGCTTCTTTAAAATGAATTTTTCCGTCCGGATTATTTTTCCTTATCCACTCCCTGTCATACTCATTGTACTGCTTACCTGTGTTTTTAGTCATATTAAAATTATCAATGGCTTTATCCATTGGCAAAAATTTCGGATTGATAGCCGGCTCACTATGCATACCAAAAACCGCATTATATTGCACCTCAAACTTGCCTTTCTTCCCCTGCCTGGTAGTCACGAGCAACACCCCATCGGATGAACGCGCACCATAAATAGCTGCAGAAGCGGCATCTTTCAATATGGCAATATCAGCTATTTGATTAGGGTCAAGCGAATCGAAGTAGGTTTGATCGCGCTGAATGCCATCCACCACAATCAGCGGCCCGGTGCTGTTCCAAGAAGAGGAAGAGCGAATCCTCATGACAGAGGTTTTTCCCGGAAGACCGGTTCCTGTCTGCACATAAGTGCCCGAGGCGCGACCGGCCAATACATTCGACAAATTGGAGGTCGGCACATTCACCATTTCACTGGTATTGATATTGGTAACTGCAGAAGTCAAACTCACTTTCTTTTGCTCTCCATATCCCACCACCACCACTTCATCCAGTTTCCTGACATCCGGCTGCAGCCTGACGTCTATTATCGCCTTACCCGCCACCGGAATTTCCTGCGTGGCAAAACCAATGGAGCTAAATATTAGTACAGCGCCGTCACCCACATCAATTGAATACTCTCCATTCGCATCAGTAGTGGTTCCATTTGAAGTGCCTTTCTCCAATATATTTACTCCGGGCACTGTTTCACTATTTTCGTCAACTACTCTTCCCTTTACTGTGATCTTCATCTGTTGCACGGAAGGTTCCATGACCGACCTGTGGGGATTGAAAAAAGTTACCCTAGACAAAGGATAATCTGTCACGATGCCATTCGCCCACTCCGGATCTTTCTCTTTAGCAATCACAATCTTGTTGTCCTGCTGCCAATACTTTACATTTTCATAACTAGTAATATCACTTGACACCTTTGTCGGTAATTGATCTTTGGCCTGGATGCTGACGCCGCTTAACGGCTGAATCTCGCGGCTGTGGGAAAATCGAAAGGGTGACTGTGTTTCAAGGCCGGTAAATCGCTCATTGCTCACCGGCAGGGAAAGAATTGTGTTTTGTAAACTCCGTGACTTTGCACTCTTGGCCGATAGGGTGACAACCGCCGCACATATCAGCAAATACGCATAAGCCAACCGCATAATTGTTCGCTTAATAATTTGAAAAATACACCTATAGTTGCACATATTTTTTGGTTTGTTGGTAAGAAAAATTGTAAATCAACGGGAGATATAGCACTACCTCCCACTTACTTTTTTGACAGAATTGTCAGGGTGGCCTTTCCGGCATAATGATGCCTTTGGGTGTAATCGGCTTCATTGGGGTTGGGGTTAGGGGTTTTCCGTTCGTAATTATCTTTTATCTTTATTATCTTTTTGCTGTTACTTCAAATATTCCTCTTCCTGCATTATAGCGACTGTGTCGCCTCGAATAAAATAGTTCCGGTTGGCAGGGCAATTAAGGGTTTTCAGCAGCCCGCTATTTATTAACTTATGTATTATTATTTTTACACATTCCTCTGCAATAAAATTCTTATTGAATTTTCGCACCCAACCCTTGGCAATCATTGCCTGCGGTTGGTAAAAAATGCTCTCATCATCTTGTCAGGTGGCGTAATGATTGGCGTTGATATTTCGCAACGTCATCATTTTAGCTGTCCTGTCAACTATCAATTGCTGACCTGAAAGGAGGCCTGTTGTCGCCAACCTGCTCCACTTTAATTTTTCCTGTCAGCCATGTGATCACCGTTTCACTTTCAGGATAAGGCCCCACATCTAATGCAGTGCCCGGCACTCTGTTATACTAATAAATGGGGCATCTTTTAGTCAGGGGTATCTTTTTGAAAACCGCTGCCATACATTGAGTTTTACGGGATGATAACCCCTTGTATATGCTGCTCCCATTAAATAGTATCAACCCTCCTGCATGAAAAATATGTTTCCGTTTGTTACATTAAAAAGGCCCGGCCTTTCAAAATAACTTCCCTTTTATTTGGGCGAAAACTGCGAAGGGCAGCGTATCGTACTCTTACTTCAAATTCATATTCAACTGGTTCTATCACTAATGTAACGCACCAAATGAATTTCTATTGTTAGTGAAAGCACCAAAAAACGGCCCCCTGCCTTTGTCTCAACAAAGGCCCAACGTTGTTTATCGTTTGCTTTCTTACTTTAGATGATCGGGGTACTTTCAACTTCATATTTGCTTAACTAAACAATATCAATTTAAAACACTAAATAAATAAATCCCTAAAAGTGCTGCTCTTGCGCTGTCTTTTAATTCGACACCGCCAATCATCATAGAGTTTTGTACTATTTTTTTATGTGCTGTCCTCTGTGATTTACTCAACACTCATCTCTTTTGTGTCTAACGATACTTTTTCTTTAATAGTTTTAAAAATATCCAACTCCTTCTCAACTTTTCTTCCGAAAAAGTCCTTGATTATGGTCAAACGCCTTTTTCATCCTATTGTGTGAAAGCCTCTTTCATGATTGTTTTTTTGGATTATTTTCCATATTCTAAAGTTTATTGATAAATAAATTTCTATTTGTTAATATTTTATATATAGTTTTATTATATAATATAACAAATATTAATAATAAGTTTAAAATTACGGCTTACAAAATGCCGCTTCATAAAATGGAGCCGCGGCAATGCGCACATGGTTGTTAAAACTTGTTTCTTCTGTGGTCTTTTCTTCAAAAAACAGCCAAGCGCGAGAAGACGCCAACAAGGGAGAAAAAATTTATTTGATTGACTACAGCACGAATGATGCCGGAAACATCACATATTTATAGCCATTTCCACGTATCGAATTCGACTCTGGAGGGGTCGAACATTTTCGTTGCCGGTGTTTCTATTAAGGTGGAATCGGGATTAACCGGCCTTTTGACGTTCTTTTTACCAACAACCCCATTAACAAACTCCTCTTGTTGTTAGTGAAAAAAACAGCCACACACGAGAAGGTACCAACAAGGGGAAGAAAATTTATTCGATTGGCTATAGCGCGAAAAATGCCGGAGGCATCACATGTTTATAGACCATTTCCACGTATCAAGTTCGACCCCGGAGGGGTCGTACATCTTCGTTGCCGGTGTTTCTATTAATGTGGATCCCTCTGGGATTAACCGGCCTTTTGACATTCTTTTTACCAACAACCCCATTAACAAACTCCTCTTGTTGCTAATGAAAAAAACAGCCACACACGAGAAGGTACCAACAAGGGGAAGAAAATTTATTCGATTGGCTATAGCGCGAAAGATGCCGGAGGCATCACATGTTTATAGACCATTTCCACGTATCAAGTTCGACCCCGGAGGGGTCGTACATCTTCGTTGCCGGTGTTTCTATTAATGTGGATCCCTCTGGGATTAACCGGCCTTTTGACGTTCTTTTTACCAACAACCCCATTAACAAACTCCTCTTGTTGTTAGTGAAAAAACATCAAACAAAAACCACGCGCAAGAGGTGCCAATAAGGGCGAAAAGAATACCACAAAGAACACAAAAATCCTCGTCAAAGAAACCTATTGTTTTGTTGCATTTAAATTTTTTCATTTGCACAATAAAACCTTGTTTTGGACTACCTTCTCAACCTGTGGCAGGAAATTAAAAAATAAAAACTATGTCAGATACATTTTCACAGATTTATATCCAAATTGTTTTCGCTGTAAAGCACAGAGAGGCATTGATCCATGCTGCTTGGGAAGAACACCTGTATAAATATATTACCGGTATAGTTCAGAACAAAGGGCAAAAGATGCTCGCAATTAATGGCGCCTCCAATCATATTCATTTATTTATAGGAATAAAGCCGGACTGTTGTTTGAGCGACTTGGTTAGAGAGATTAAAAAGTCAAGCAATGAATTTATCAAAGAGCAGAGATTTACGAATCATGTTTTTGCATGGCAGGCAGGGTATGGTGCGTTTTCATACAGTCATTCGCAGATAGATGCTGTTGCGAAGTATGTGATGAATCAAAAGGAGCATCACAAGAAGGTTACGTTTCGCGATGAGTATATAAATTTTTTGAAAAAGTTTGAAGTGGGATACAATGAAAAATATTTATTCGATTGGCTATAGCATGAATGATGCCAGAGGCATCGCATGTTTATAGGCCATTTCCACGTACAGTACGACCCCATCCGGGGTCGAACATCTTCGTTGCCGGTGCTTCTATTAAGGTGGAATCGGGATTAACCGAACCTTTCGATGTTGTTAATCTTTGGGACAACAACTCCAAACTAAAACCAACACTTACTTTTTATTTAATTCCTTTTTCTTCAACACCAAAACGATCCCTTTTCCGGCAGGAAGTGTAATGTTCTCCAATGAAATGGGAACTGTTTCCTGAAAGTCTTGTATAGATGGAACAACCACTTCATATTTTTTCCATCCCCATTTACTCACATCCACTTTCAGCGTGGTAGAAACTTCTTCTTTGCTCCAATTGGCCAATGCCACCACTATATCCTTTGGCCCTATGAATGCCGAAGCCTTAGTGTTTTCATGGGACGAAACAACGGGACAATCTTTCGACCAATAACCCATCAACTCCCGATTTACAAAATTATATTTATCAAAAAATTTCCAAAGGTGATGTGGCGGATTGGATGTCCACCCGGCACGTGTGGTGATACCATACACCATACCGCGCCAGGGATTGCCGCCGTTTTCCAACATTTGCCCCGGCAACCCAAAGGGAATTCCTGACACTTCGATGAGCCAATGATCGGGCGCCCTGTCATAGTCGCGGCCTTCGCCAATCCACACCATATCCACATAAGGCAATAAATCCATATATAGATTTAAGCAGTTGGCAAAACCTGCCCACGAACAGAAATGATTCCAGCTGTGAAGGTCTATTCTCCCCTCCGGACGGGTTTCAATTATTTTTCGGACGCGGCGCAACGTGAAGTGATCCAGTGCGGAGTCATCAATATAGACCCCGTCTATTTTCAAATGCTTCACCATCCAGTCTAATCCGGCCACATAAAAATTATTCAACCGGCTGTCAGGAACGGTGATGACAGAAATATCCAGTTCACCTTTGAACTTTCCGGAGTTCACCGGATTGTACCAGGCGGGAATATATTTTTCGCGAAGATTTTTTATCAACCATTCTCCGGGGCCTTGGGGATGCAGGGCTTCCGTGCGTGTTTCGTTTCCGGGACCGGGAAAAATAATTTCTCCATTCAAACTATAAAAGGCCCAAAACTCAGGAAGATTCTTGGTGAGTTCGCGTGTGGTGTAGTAAAATTTAATTCGCTTGCCGGCCTCATGTACCTGATTTACTAAGTCTGAAATTGCCTTCACATTATCATCAAGATAAGGATAATTGATGAAGGGATAAATTTCTTCGGCATGATGAATGTTGATGATGTTGGCACCGTACTTTTTCGCACTGTCGAGATAAGATTTGTGTTCGCCGCCTCCACGGTGATAGTATCGCTCATTATATTTTTTGACAGGATCAAGGAGTTTAACAGGAGTAATCAAAAGTTCAAAATTGTAGTTTAGTTTATCACCCGCTTTCAAAACCCGTTCGCCTGAATAGCCATTCACTATCACTTTGCCTGCTGCATCTTTTGAAACAGATACTCCTCCTTTTTTATCGTTGCTCCACGATGGAGGAAGATTGAGTCTTCCAAATTCGTAGTAAATATTTACCAAAGGGCGCACATAGTTTTCGGCTTTCCACTTGATGCGCATACCGCCATTCACTCCTCCCACCCAAAGCATGTCCTGATTTCGGGTAACATCCCATTTCCAATCCCAGGGATCAATGCGGGTGCCGCCTTCGTGCCCAAGCCCCATCATATACTCTGCCTTATCATTTTCAAATGGAATTTCCAATCGAATATCTTTCACCCTCAAAGGGGTCTTGGCCGTAAGTTTCAATTGATAATCAACAAATCCATCATATTCCATTTGTGCTGTGATTTCCAAATCAACTTGCGGAGAGGTATTCAAAACTTTCCAACCTATGCGCGAAGGTGTTTGTTTGGTGATAATAAATTTCTGAGGACGAAGTATTATTTCTTGTCCCCTTGCTTTTTCAATTACAAAACGAAAAGGCTCTTTCACTATGTGCTCTCCTTCTTTTGTAAGCGCCTGATTTGATTTATTAAAATAACTCATCACTTCTGCGGGCAGTCCGTTATTGCCCACCGTAAGCGAACGGCCAAGAATAGAAAATCTTTTCCCTTCTGCTTTTACGGGCAGATAGCCCTTAGTGATTTCTTCATTAATAGCTTCTGTAGAATTTAACCAGTTGAGTCGCGAAAGTCTGGCGCCTTCATCATAGCCTTGTTCCACTTCAATTCTGTCTTCCACCTGAATGATAATAGGAATCTCCTGTTTCTCCATACCCACAGAAACTGTTGCCGTGCCTTTATACTCTCCCACCACTGCATCTTTCAAATCAACAGCTATCCAAAAGGGCTGCACACGTCCGGCTTCTATAGTTACTTTTTTGGTAAAAGCATTTCCTCTGAAATCAATTCCTCCAAAATTATAGCACGTAGTTTTCTTCGAAATTATGTTTTTTCCTTTCCAATCGGAGAAAGCAATCTTCACGTCTTTGAGATTTTCCTTCAACGCCCATACGCCAATTTGAAAAATAAAAATTTCATTCTTGCCTGCTTTGACACGGAAGACTTTTTTGCGAAGAACTTCTTGTATTTTATTCTCATCTATTGAATCATACCAATGCAGGGGATGTTCTTTCACTTCAGGAAAGGCGAGGAATGATTTTCCACTCCATCTATTCTCTTCTTTTACCGGAGATTCCGTTGTGCTTACAACACCCTGGCTATAAACAATTTTGCCAGGCAGTACCAACAAAATAACTATCAAGAGTGTTCTCATTTAAATCTGTTTATTTTTACGGACATACATTACACATTCCTCTTAGCAAGTGCTGCTCTCCAATATCAATTTATGTTGCATCGGAAGTCTAAGGTATACAAAAAAAAATATTTCACAGAAATTTTTCTGCGGGCGGGTGCCTCTCCGTTTGTTTACCACAAAGGGCTTCACAAAAGCCGCAAAGAGTTATAGTCCATTCTTTAGCATCTCTTGTGTAATTTTCTTTGCGACCTTAAAATTTACTTTACAATTAATATATACATAATTATCTTGTATTTATCAATATTATGATAAAATATTAAATTTATAATCACAACACAAAGCCATTAGTTTCCCGTTCTTAGAACCTGTTTATAATCTTTTCAAGAAGATAGCAATAAAAGCGAGTACGACACAAATCACCCATTCCGGTGATTTGTGTTCACCCTGTTGCCCTTCCCATACACTTCCACACTCTCTATACCTTTGGTAGGGAGGAAGAGGGGGTAACCCCACCATAAATGGTGGGGTTAACGATACCCACTACTTTTTTGCCGGCCTCAATTAAAGATTATAAACAGGCTCTTAAACCCATTCCACTTCATTTCAGAAATGGTAAAAACTTCAAACCCGGACAAGTGTCGTTTAAGCTTTGCATTAACACAAATCGTCCGCTTCCGCATCGCATATCTTTTTTACCACCAAAGTGCACAAAGGGTTTCACAAAGGTCACAAAGGGTTGTAGTCCGATTTCCATTCTCTGACATTCATTTCTTTGTGTTCTTTGTGGTTAAATTTGCGTCTCCACGGAGTTCAAGGCGAAACCCCATGGAGACAAAGAAGAGTCGTTCTCCGGAATTTCTTTGTGTTCTCTGTGTAATTCTCTTTGTACTCTTTGTGGTTAAATTCTAAGAGGCGCCCATCGCATTTACCTTTCTCCGTATTTGTTCTTACTTTTGTGTAAATGCACAATATCATTGAGCAACACATTAGCGATATCCATATGCTTTGTTCAAAACACAAGGTGAAGCATCTTTTTGTTTTTGGCTCTGTGTTGTCCGACAAGTTTAACGAGAAGAGCGACATTGACCTCATTGTTGACTTTGAGCCAATTGAATTTGGTCAGTACGTGGACAATTACTTCGACTTAAAAGATTCACTGCAAGATATCTTTCAGCGCCCGGTAGATTTATTGGAAGAAAAAGCCTTGAAGAATCCTTATTTTCTTCAAGTGGTGGACAAGCAAAAAAGGCTGATTTATGGACATTGAAATTAAAACCTGGCTGCATGATATGATGATGTCCATCAGGGAAATTGATGGTTTTTTTCCTGATAAACCAAAGATGTTTCTTTTGTATGAAAGCGATCTGAAAACAAGAAGAGCGGTGGAGCGAAATATTGAAATTATAGGAGAAGCTATGAAGAGAATTTTATCTAAATATCCGCAATTTTCGCTTTTAAATGCCCGCAAAATTGTTAATACAAGAAATCGAATTATTCATGGATATGATACTGTTTCAAACGATTATGTTTGGGAAATTGTGATAAATCATCTTCCAAAACTAAAGGAGGATATAACAGCCCTATTGCCTGACGAAAACGTTTAATCCGGAAAGGTGGCTTAAGTAATTGTTAATTGAAAAATGTAATCTTCCTCTGTTGAATACTAAAAGCGTCCTGTCGAATCAGAAGCCTTATAACTTTTCCTCGCCAATGTCCTCCAGGTATAGATATTTTTAATCGCGGGATTCTTTTTTAAATTAATAACCGCAGCATCCGTTATTTTTGTTTCATTCAAATTAACTGCTTCAAGGTATTTCAGTGTCACCAGGCTGTTGGTTATCTGATCCGTCAACGGGTTCTTTTCGAGCCGCAGTTTTTCCAGGTTGGTAAAGGAGGAAAGGAATGAGAGATCACTGTCTGTAAAATTATTGGCAGATAAATTAAGCCAAATTATATTTTTGGCCAATGGCATAATATCGTTCTTAAATTCCACTGCTTTTATTCCTGAACGGGCCGGCAACGTAATGTCAAGCATGATGGGTTTTTTTAACATAAACCTTACCATCACCCCATTTTTCCTAAGACGACTGACTGGCAATGTATCTGTAGTGAGGGGAATATCCGGCCTGATTACCTGTGCTGAGGCATGCCCTTCTTCAGCAGGCTGAGCACCTCCGTCAACTCCTAAGTAAGCGGCCAACTCAGACTTAATGGTACTAGTATTTTTAAGTTCAGCAATCTTTTTCCCGCTTATTGTATTACCTGTTTCTATCCACCATTTTATAATTTTCACTTCCGATTGAGTAAGGGGCGGCTTACCATCTTTGGGCATAAAATCTTTATCGTTGGGATCAAGAGTTATGCGTCTGTATAATTCACTTTTATCTGGTTTTCCGCCAACAACTGCCGCTCCGTTTTTGCCGCCTTTATGCAATGCCTGCAGTGACTCAACCGATAAGTCCCCCTTTGATTTTCCGCTTCGGTGGCATTGCATACATTTATTTTGCAAAATGGGCTGCACCACATCTTCAAATATCATAGCCTCGTCAACGCTTGTTGGTTTATCACGTACTTTTTGCATAAGCGTTTGCAAAGTCAGGTAATCGCTGCCATGCGTAAGACTTGCTCCCAGGTGTCCGCAATAACTCATGAGTATAACCAGACCTGCCAGCGCTATCGAAAATAATTTTCCTGAGAAAAGTTTTATTCTTTTTGAAAAATCTATCACTGCAAAATATAATATACCTGAAAGTATGGCCAGCGTAATACCCGAAAACTCATGATTCCTCAATATGTTTTTATCATAATCACCGGTCAGGGAAAGCAGATAGCCAAAAATACAGGCTAACACAGCCGATATAAATCCTATCAGCAATCCTATGGACACGGCGGGTTTTAAATTTTCAAATTTTTTTGAATAAGATAAGATATTAAAAATTACGGCAAGCAATATAAACCCGATTGGCAGGTGTACAATAAGCGGATGCAGATGGCCGAAAAATGTAATAATATCTAACAATATCATACACGAGTTAGTTTTACCGGAGATGTATGATAAGCATTCCATTGGCACACATACAGGTTTTTATCATTGTCCACACATACATCGTGGCCATGATAAAAGACTCGGCTTTCAGCCTGCAAGACAGGCTGCAAAACTCCACTTTTATATACCGGAGCATTTCCGCCGGGATTAGATATCACTTTGTTATTACTATCCAGTATAGTTAAAAAACCTGAAAAATCGCGAAGCTTTCCTGCTGTATCTTTCGACCAGCATACACCCGCATACACATTCTGATCATCCACCACAGCGCGACATACAAACATTCCGGGCATATCAATTCTTTTAATAAATTTACCATCAAGTGTAAATACCTTAAAGCAATTTTCCTGACGCGAAGTGCATATCAGCACAGGCGCATTTTTATCCCTTGTATCAACGGCTACCCCATGCGCATTCATAAGAT
>CAUVYU010000139.1:0-33763 GCA_963556255.1 Allolobophora icterica | reverse complement strand
ATATCTATCTTAAAAGATGTAGATGACGTCGGATTTATGAAAACCATCATTTTTGGGTAGTGTGTGCTCATTTATGAAGCAAAGTATGGCTTGTAGGTACTCAAAATTCCGGAATTTTCACCCCTCTATCCGAATCCGAGACTTAAAACTGAATTGGAGCGATTCGAAAAGTTTGTCGTCACCAGTTAAGTTCTTTAGCTAAGATTCGTGAATTTTGAGAAATGTGGGAAATTCGATGTTTCTTGATGGAATATGGTAGGAAGTGATGCCCCGAGGTAATCTGTGTGGAAGAGAAGTGTTGATGTGACTGAAAATTTGAATGACGGTTGGTTTTGTGAAGAAACTTGAAATGGCCAGGGTAGAAAATTTGGTGGGAAGTAGTCGAGGGTTTCGACGCCAGATTGTTGCAAATGGTGCTAGGTTTCCGTTTCTGTGCTCCAAAAGTCTGTAGCTGCGAAACTGCCAAAACGGAAGTGACGGTTGGTGGGGGCACCTGTTTTCGAACTTGCACAGTTTGAAATTGTATGAGTGGATTTTGATTTTTTTTTCACCATATGGTGGGGAAGACGTCTGGGTATCCAGTTCTATGCGAAAAAAGTGGATATCTATCTTAAAAGATGTAGATGACGTCGGATTTATGAAAACCATCATTTTTGGGTAGTGTGTGC
Organism: Allolobophora icterica; assembly: GCA_963556255.1. Lineage (NCBI taxonomy): Eukaryota > Metazoa > Annelida > Clitellata > Crassiclitellata > Lumbricidae > Allolobophora > Allolobophora icterica. The sequence continues at coordinate 33,095 of CAUVYU010000139.1, read as the reverse complement.
TCATTTATGAAGCAAAGTATGGCTTGTAGGTACTCAAAATTCCGGAATTTTCACCCTCTATCCGAATCCGAGACTTAAAACTGAATTGGAGCGATTCGAAAAGTTTGTCGTCACCAGTTAAGTTCTTTAGCTAAGATTCGTGAATTTTGAGAAATGTGGGAAATTCGATGTTTCTTGATGGAATATGGTAGGAAGTGATGCCCCGAGGTAATCTGTGTGGAAGAGAAGTGTTGATGTGACTGAAAATTTGAATGACGGTTGGTTTTGTGAAGAAACTTGAAATGGCCAGGGTAGAAAATTTGGTGGGAAGTAGTCGAGGTTTCGACGCCAGATTGTTGCAAATGGTGCTAGGTTTCCGTTTCTGTGCTCCAAAAGTCTGTAGCTGCGAAACTGCCAAAACGGAAGTGACGGTTGGTGGGGGCACCTGTTTTCGAACTTGCACAGTTTGAAATTGTATGAGTGGATTTTGATTTTTTTTTCACCATATGGTGGGGAAGACGTCTGGGTATCCAGTTCTATGCGAAAAAAGTGGATATCTATCTTAAAAAGATGTAGATGACGTCGGATTTATGAAAACCATCATTTTTTGGGTAGTGTGTGCTCATTTATGAAGCAAAGTATGGCTTGTAGGTACTCAAAATTCCGGAATTTTCACCCTCTATCCGAATCCGAGACTTAAAACTGAATTGGAGCGATTCGAAAAGTTTGTCGTCACCAGTTAAGTTCTTTAGCTAAGATTCGTGAATTTTGAGAAATGTGGGAAATTCGATGTTTCTTGATGGAATATGGTAGGAAGTGATGCCCCGAGGTAATCTGTGTGGAAGAGAAGTGTTGATGTGACTGAAAATTTGAATGACGGTTGGTTTTGTGAAGAAACTTGAAATGGCCAGGGTAGAAAATTTGGTGGGAAGTAGTCGAGGTTTCGACGCCAGATTGTTGCAAATGGTGCTAGGTTTCCGTTTCTGTGCTCCAAAAGTCTGTAGCTGCGAAACTGCCAAAACGGAAGTGGACGGTTGGTGGGGGCACCTGTTTTCGAACTTGCACAGTTTGAAATTGTATGAGTGGATTTTGATTTTTTTTTCACCATATGGTGGGGAAGGACGTCTGGGTATCCAGTTCTATGCGAAAAAAAGTGGATATCTATCTTAAAAGATGTAGATGACGTCGGATTTATGAAAACCATCATTTTTGGGTAGTGTGTGCTCATTTATGAAGCAAAGTATGGCTTGTAGGTACTCAAAATTCCGGAATTTTCACCCTCTATCCGAATCCGAGACTTAAAAACTGAATTGGAGCGATTCGAAAAGTTTGTCGTCACCAGTTAAGTTCTTTAGCTAAGATTCGTGAATTTTGAGAAATGTGGGAAATTCGATGTTTCTTGATGGAATATGGTAGGAAGTGATGCCCCGAGGTAATCTGTGTGGAAGAGAAGTGTTGATGTGACTGAAAATTTGAATGACGGTTGGTTTTGTGAAGAAACTTGAAATGGCCAGGGTAGAAAATTTGGTGGGAAGTAGTCGAGGTTTCGACGCCAGATTGTTGCAAATGGTGCTAGGTTTCCGTTTCTGTGCTCCAAAAGTCTGTAGCTGCGAAACTGCCAAAACGGAAGTGACGGTTGGTGGGGGCACCTGTTTTCGAACTTGCACAGTTTGAAATTGTATGAGTGGATTTTGATTTTTTTTTTCACCATATGGTGGGGAAGACGTCTGGGTATCCAGTTCTATGCGAAAAAAGTGGATATCTATCTTAAAAGATGTAGATGACGTCGGATTTATGAAAACCATCATTTTTGGGTAGTGTGTGCTCATTTATGAAGCAAAGTATGGCTTGTAGGTACTCAAAATTCCGGAATTTTCACCCTCTATCCGAATCCGAGACTTAAAACTGAATTGGAGCGATTCGAAAAGTTTGTCGTCACCAGTTAAGTTCTTTAGCTAAGATTCGTGAATTTTGAGAAATGTGGGAAATTCGATGTTTCTTGATGGAATATGGTAGGAAGTGATGCCCCGAGGTAATCTGTGTGGAAGAGAAGTGTTGATGTGACTGAAAATTTGAATGACGGTTGGTTTTGTGAAGAAACTTGAAATGGCCAGGGTAGAAAATTTGGTGGGAAGTAGTCGAGGTTTCGACGCCAGATTGTTGCAAATGGTGCTAGGTTTCCGTTTCTGTGCTCCAAAAGTCTGTAGCTGCGAAACTGCCAAAACGGAAGTGACGGTTGGTGGGGGCACCTGTTTTTCGAACTTGCACAGTTTGAAATTGTATGAGTGGATTTTGATTTTTTTTTTCACCATATGGTGGGGAAGACGTCTGGGTATCCAGTTCTATGCGAAAAAAGTGGATATCTATCTTAAAAGATGTAGATGACGTCGGATTTATGAAAACCATCATTTTTGGGTAGTGTGTGCTCATTTATGAAGCAAAGTATGGCTTGTAGGTACTCAAAATTCCGGAATTTTCACCCTCTATCCGAATCCGAGACTTAAAACTGAATTGGAGCGATTCGAAAAGTTTGTCGTCACCAGTTAAGTTCTTTAGCTAAGATTCGTGAATTTTGAGAAATGTGGGGAAATTCGATGTTTCTTGATGGAATATGGTAGGAAGTGATGCCCCGAGGTAATCTGTGTGGAAGAGAAGTGTTGATGTGACTGAAAATTTGAATGACGGTTGGTTTTGTGAAGAAACTTGAAATGGCCAGGGTAGAAAATTTGGTGGGAAGTAGTCGAGGTTTCGACGCCAGATTGTTGCAAATGGTGCTAGGTTTCCGTTTCTGTGCTCCAAAAGTCTGTAGCTGCGAAACTGCCAAAACGGAAGTGACGGTTGGTGGGGGCACCTGTTTTCGAACTTGCACAGTTTGAAATTGTATGAGTGGATTTTGATTTTTTTTTCACCATATGGTGGGGAAGACGTCTGGGTATCCAGTTCTATGCGAAAAAAGTGGATATCTATCTTAAAAGATGTAGATGACGTCGGATTTATGAAAACCATCATTTTTGGGTAAGTGTGTGCTCATTTATGAAGCAAAGTATGGCTTGTAGGTACTCAAAATTCCGGAATTTTCACCCTCTATCCGAATCCGAGACTTAAAACTGAATTGGAGCGATTCGAAAAGTTTGTCGTCACCAGTTAAGTTCTTTAGCTAAGATTCGTGAATTTTGAGAAATGTGGGAAATTCGATGTTTCTTGATGGAATATGGTAGGAAGTGATGCCCCGAGGTAATCTGTGTGGAAGAGAAGTGTTGATGTGACTGAAAATTTGAATGACGGTTGGTTTTGTGAAGAAACTTGAAATGGCCAGGGTAGAAAATTTGGTGGGAAGTAGTCGAGGTTTCGACGCCAGATTGTTGCAAATGGTGCTAGGTTTCCGTTTCTGTGCTCCAAAAGTCTGTAGCTGCGAAACTGCCAAAACGGAAGTGACGGTTGGTGGGGGCACCTGTTTTCGAACTTGCACAGTTTGAAATTGTATGAGTGGATTTTGATTTTTTTTTCACCATATGGTGGGGAAGACGTCTGGGTATCCAGTTCTATGCGAAAAAAAGTGGATATCTATCTTAAAAGATGTAGATGACGTCGGATTTATGAAAACCATCATTTTTGGGTAGTGTGTGCTCATTTATGAAGCAAAGTATGGCTTGTAGGTACTCAAAATTCCGGAATTTTCACCCTCTATCCGAATCCGAGACTTAAAACTGAATTGGAGCGATTCGAAAAGTTTGTCGTCACCAGTTAAGTTCTTTAGCTAAGATTCGTGAATTTTGAGAAATGTGGGAAATTCGATGTTTCTTGATGGAATATGGTAGGAAGTGATGCCCCGAGGTAATCTGTGTGGAAGAGAAGTGTTGATGTGACTGAAAATTTGAATGACGGTTGGTTTTGTGAAGAAACTTGAAATGGCCAGGGTAGAAAATTTGGTGGGAAGTAGTCGAGGTTTCGACGCCAGATTGTTGCAAATGGTGCTAGGTTTCCGTTTCTGTGCTCCAAAAGTCTGTAGCTGCGAAACTGCCAAAACGGAAGTGACGGTTGGTGGGGGCACCTGTTTTCGAACTTGCACAGTTTGAAATTGTATGAGTGGATTTTGATTTTTTTTTCACCATATGGTGGGGAAGACGTCTGGGTATCCAGTTCTATGCGAAAAAAGTGGATATCTATCTTAAAAGATGTAGATGACGTCGGATTTATGAAAACCATCATTTTTGGGTAGTGTGTGCTCATTTATGAAGCAAAGTATGGCTTGTAGGTACTCAAAATTCCGGAATTTTCACCCTCTATCCGAATCCGAGACTTAAAACTGAATTGGAGCGATTCGAAAAGTTTGTCGTCACCAGTTAAGTTCTTTAGCTAAGATTCGTGAATTTTGAGAAATGTGGGAAATTCGATGTTTCTTGATGGAATATGGTAGGAAGTGATGCCCCGAGGTAATCTGTGTGGAAGAGAAGTGTTGATGTGACTGAAAATTTGAATGACGGTTGGTTTTGTGAAGAAACTTGAAATGGCCAGGGTAGAAAATTTGGTGGAAGTAGTCGAGGTTTCGACGCCAGATTGTTGCAAATGGTGCTAGGTTTCCGTTTCTGTGCTCCAAAAGTCTGTAGCTGCGAAACTGCCAAAACGGAAGTGACGGTTGGTGGGGGCACCTGTTTTCGAACTTGCACAGTTTGAAATTGTATGAGTGGATTTTGATTTTTTTTTTCACCATATGGTGGGGAAGACGTCTGGGTATCCAGTTCTATGCGAAAAAAGTGGATATCTATCTTAAAAGATGTAGATGACGTCGGATTTATGAAAACCATCATTTTTGGGTAGTGTGTGCTCATTTATGAAGCAAAGTATGGCTTGTAGGTACTCAAAATTCCGGAATTTTCACCCTCTATCCGAATCCGAGACTTAAAACTGAATTGGAGCGATTCGAAAAGTTTGTCGTCACCAGTTAAGTTCTTTAGCTAAGATTCGTGAATTTTGAGAAATGTGGGAAATTCGATGTTTCTTGATGGAATATGGTAGGAAGTGATGCCCCGAGGTAATCTGTGTGGAAGAGAAGTGTTGATGTGACTGAAAATTTGAATGACGGTTGGTTTTGTGAAGAAACTTGAAATGGCCAGGGTAGAAAATTTGGTGGGAAGTAGTCGAGGTTTCGACGCCCAGATTGTTGCAAATGGTGCTAGGGTTTCCGTTTCTGTGCTCCAAAAGTCTGTAGCTGCGAAACTGCCAAAACGGAAGTGACGGTTGGTGGGGGCACCTGTTTTCGAACTTGCACAGTTTGAAATTGTATGAGTGGATTTTGATTTTTTTTTTCACCATATGGTGGGGAAGACGTCTGGGTATCCAGTTCTATGCGAAAAAAGTGGATATCTATCTTAAAAGATGTAGATGACGTCGGATTTATGAAAACCATCATTTTTGGGTAGTGTGTGCTCATTTATGAAGCAAAGTATGGCTTGTAGGTACTCAAAATTCCGGAATTTTCACCCTCTATCCGAATCCGAGACTTAAAACTGAATTGGAGCGATTCGAAAAGTTTGTCGTCACCAGTTAAGTTCTTTAGCTAAGATTCGTGAATTTTGAGAAATGTGGGAAATTCGATGTAAATTCGATGTTTCTTGATGGAATTATGGTAGGAAGTGATGCCCGAGGTAATCTGTGTGGAAGAGAAGTGTTGATGTGACTGAAAATTTGACATGACGGTTGGTTTTGTGAAGAACTTGAAATGGCCGGGTAGAAAATTTGGTGGGAAGTAGTCGAGGTTTCGACGCCAGATTGTTGCAAATGGTGCTAGGTTTCCGTTTCTGTGCTCCAAAAGTCTGTAGCTGCGAAACTGCCAAAACGGAAGTGACGGTTGGTGGGGGCACCTGTTTTCGAACTTGCACAGTTTGAAATTGTATGAGTGGATTTTGATTTTTTTTTTCACCATATGGTGGGGAAGACGTCTGGGTATCCAGTTCTATGCGAAAAAAGTGGATATCTATCTTAAAAGATGTAGATGACGTCGGATTTATGAACCATCATTTTGGGTAGTGTGTGCTCATTTATGAAGCAAAGTATGGCTTGTAGGTACTCAAAATTCCGGAATTTTCACCCTCTAATCCGAATCCGAGACTTAAAACTGAATTGGAGCGATTCGAAAAGTTTGTCGTCACCAGTTAAGTTCTTTAGCTAAGATTCGTGAATTTTGAGAAATGTGGGAAATTCGATGTTTCTTGATGGAATATGGTAGGAAGTGATGCCCCGAGGTAATCTGTGTGGAAGAGAAGTGTTGATGTGACTGAAAATTTGAATGACGGTTGGTTTTGTGAAGAAACTTGAAATGGCCAGGGTAGAAAATTTGGTGGGAAGTAGTCGAGGTTTCGACGCCAGATTGTTGCAAATGGTGCTAGGTTTCCGTTTCTGTGCTCCAAAAGTCTGTAGCCTGCGAAACTGCCAAAACGGAAGGTGACGGTTGGTGGGGGCACCTGTTTTCGAACTTGCACAGTTTGAAATTGTATGAGTGGATTTTGATTTTTTTTTCACCATATGGTGGGGAAGACGTCTGGGTATCCAGTTCTATGCGAAAAAAGTGGATATCTATCTTAAAAGATGTAGATGACGTCGGATTTATGAAAACCATCATTTTTGGGTAGTGTGTGCTCATTTATGAAGCAAAGTATGGCTTGTAGGTACTCAAAATTCCGGAATTTTCACCCTCTATCCGAATCCGAGACTTAAAACTGAATTGGAGCGATTCGAAAAGTTTGTCGTCACCAGTTAAGTTCTTTAGCTAAGATTCGTGAATTTTGAGAAATGTGGGAAATTCGATGTTTCTTGATGGAATATGGTAGGAAGTGATGCCCCGAGGTAATCTGTGTGGAAGAGAAGTGTTGATGTGACTGAAAATTTGAATGACGGTTGTTTTGTGAAGAAACTTGAAATGGCCAGGGTAGAAAATTTGGTGGGAAGTAGTCGAGGTTTCGACGCCAGATTGTTGCAAATGGTGCTAGGTTTCCGTTTCTGTGCTCCAAAAGTCTGTAGCTGCGAAACTGCCAAAACGGAAGTGACGGTTGGTGGGGGCACCTGTTTCGAACTTGCACAGTTTGAAATTGTATGAGTGGATTTTGATTTTTTTTTCACCATATGGTGGGGAAGACGTCTGGGTATCCAGTTCTATGCGAAAAAAGTGGATATCTATCTTAAAAGATGTAGATGACGTCGGATTTATGAAAACCATCATTTTTGGGTAGTGTGTGCTCATTTATGAAGCAAAGTATGGCTTGTAGGTACTCAAAATTCCGGAATTTTCACCCTCTATCCGAATCCGAGACTTAAACTGAATTGGAGCGATCGAAAAGTTTGTCGTCACCAGTTAAGTTCTTTAGCTAAGATTCGTGAATTTTGAGAAATGTGGGAAATTCGATGTTTCTTGATGGAATATGGTAGGAAGTGATGCCCGAGGTAATCTGTGTGGAAGAGAAGTGTTGATGTGACTGAAAATTTGAATGACGGTTGGTTTTGTGAAGAAACTTGAAATGGCCAGGGTAGAAAATTTGGTGGGAAGTAGTCGAGGTTTCGACGCCAGATTGTTGCAAATGGTGCTAGGTTTCCGTTTCTGTGCTCCAAAAGTCTGTAGCTGCGAAACTGCCAAAACGGAAGTGACGGTTGGTGGGGGCACCTGTTTTCGAACTTGCACAGTTTGAAATTGTATGAGTGGATTTTGATTTTTTTTCACCATATGGTGGGGAAGACGTCTGGGTATCCAGTTCTATGCGAAAAAAGTGGGATATCTATCTTAAAGATGTAGATGACGTCGGATTTATGAAAACCATCATTTTGGGTAGTGTGTGCTCATTTATGAAGCAAAGTATGGCTTGTAGGTACTCAAAATTCCGGAATTTTCACCCTCTATCCGAATCCGAGACTTAAAACTGAATTGGAGCGATTCGAAAAGTTTGTCGTCACCAGTTAAGTTCTTTAGCTAGATTCGTGAATTTTGAGAAATGTGGGAAATTCGATGTTTCTTGATGGAATATGGTAGGAAGTGATGCCCCGAGGTAATCTGTGTGGAAGAGAGTGTTGATGTGACTGAAAATTTGAATGACGGTTGGTTTTGTGAAGAAACTTGAAATGGCCAGGGTAGAAAATTTGGTGGGAAGTAGTCGAGGTTTCGACGCCAGATTGTTGCAAATGGTGCTAGGTTTCCGTTTCTGTGCTCCAAAAGTCTGTAGCTGCGAAACTGCCAAAACGGAAGTGACGGTTGGTGGGGGCACCTGTTTTCGAACTTGCACAGTTTGAAATTGTATGAGTGGATTTTGATTTTTTTTTCACCATATGGTGGGGAAGACGTCTGGGTATCCAGTTCTATGCGAAAAAAGTGGATATCTATCTTAAAAGATGTAGATGACGTCGGATTTATGAAAACCATCATTTTTGGGTAGTGTGTGCTCATTTATGAAGCAAAGTATGGCTTGTAGGTACTCAAAATTCCGGAATTTTCACCCTCTATCCGAATCCGAGACTTAAAACTGAATTGGAGCGATTCGAAAAGTTTGTCGTCACCAGTTAAGTTCTTTAGCTAAGATTCGTGAATTTTGAGAAATGTGGGAAATTCGATGTTTCTTGATGAATATGGTAGGAAGTGATGCCCCGAGGTAATCTGTGTGGAAGAGAAGTGTTGATTGTGACTGAAAATTTGAATGACGGTTGGTTTTGTGAAGAAACTTGAAATGGCCAGGGTAGAAAATTTGGTGGGAAGTAGTCGAGGTTTCGACGCCAGATTGTTGCAAATGTGCTAGGTTTCCGTTTCTGTGCTCCAAAAGTCTGTAGCTGCGAAACTGCCAAAACGGAAGTGACGGTTGGTGGGGGCACCTGTTTTCGAACTTGCACAGTTTGAAATTGTATGAGTGGATTTTGATTTTTTTTTCACCATTGGTGGGGAAGACGTCTGGGTATCCAGTTCTATGCGAAAAAAGTGGATATCTATCTTAAAAGATGTAGATGACGTCGGATTTATGAAAACCATCATTTTTGGGTAGTGTGTGCTCATTTATGAAGCAAAGTATGGCTTGTAGGTACTCAAAATTCCGGAATTGTTCACCCTCTATCCGAATCCGAGACTTAAAACTGAATTGGAGCGATTCGAAAAGTTTGTCGTCACCAGTTAAGTTCTTTAGCTAAGATTCGTGAATTTTGAGAAATGTGGGAAATTCGATGTTTCTTGATGGAATATGGTAGGAAGTGATGCCCCGAGGTAATCTGTGTGGAAGAGAAGTGTTGATGTGACTGAAAATTTGAATGACGGTTGGTTTTGTGAAGAAACTTGAAATGGCCAGGGTAGAAAATTTGGTGGGAAGTAGTCGAGGTTTCGACGCCAGATTGTTGCAAATGGTGCTAGGTTTCCGTTTCTGTGCTCCAAAAGTCTGTAGCTGCGAAACTGCCAAAACGGAAGTGACGGTTGGTGGGGGCACCTGTTTTCGAACTTGCACAGTTTGAAATTGTATGAGTGGATTTTGATTTTTTTTTCACCATATGGTGGGGAAGACGTCTGGGTATCCAGTTCTATGCGAAAAAAGTGGATATCTATCTTAAAAGATGTAGATGACGTCGGATTTATGAAAACCATCATTTTTGGGTAGTGTGTGCTCATTTATGAAGCAAAGTATGGCTTGTAGGTACTCAAAATTCCGGAATTTTCACCCTCTATCCGAATCCGAGACTTAAAACTGAATTGGAGCGATTCGAAAAGTTTGTCGTCACCAGTTAAGTTCTTTAGCTAAGATTCGTGAATTTTGAGAAATGTGGGAAATTCGATGTTTCTTGATGGAATATGGTAGGAAGTGATGCCCCGAGGTAATCTGTGTGGAAGAGAAGTGTTGATGTGACTGAAAATTTGAATGACGGTTGGTTTTGTGAAGAAACTTGAAATGGCCAGGGTAGAAAATTTGGTGGGAAGTAGTCGAGGTTTCGACGCCAGATTGTTGCAAATGGTGCTAGGTTTCCGTTTCTGTGCTCCAAAAGTCTGTAGCTGCGAAACTGCCAAAACGGAAGTGACGGTTGGTGGGGGCACCTGTTTTCGAACTTGCACAGTTTGAAATTGTATGAGTGGATTTTGATTTTTTTTTCACCATATGGTGGGGAAGACGTCTGGGTATCCAGTTCTATGCGAAAAAAGTGGATATCTATCTTAAAAGATGTAGATGACGTCGGATTTATGAAAACCATCATTTTTGGGTAGTGTGTGCTCATTTATGAAGCAAAGTATGGCTTGTAGGTACTCAAAATTCCGGAATTTTCACCCTCTATCCGAATCCGAGACTTAAAACTGAATTGGAGCGATTCGAAAAGTTTGTCGTCACCAGTTAAGTTCTTTAGCTAAGATTCGTGAATTTTGAGAAATGTGGGAAATTCGATGTTTCTTGATGGAATATGGTAGGAAGTGATGCCCCGAGGTAATCTGTGTGGAAGAGAAGTGTTGATGTGACTGAAAATTTGAATGACGGTTGGTTTTGTGAAGAAACTTGAAATGGCCAGGGTAGAAAATTTGGTGGGAAGTAGTCGAGGTTTCGACGCCAGATTGTTGCAAATGGTGCTAGGTTTCCGTTTCTGTGCTCCAAAAGTCTGTAGCTGCGAAACTGCCAAAACGGAAGTGACGGTTGGTGGGGGCACCTGTTTTCGAACTTGCACAGTTTGAAATTGTATGAGTGGATTTTGATTTTTTTTTCACCATATGGTGGGGAAGACGTCTGGGTATCCAGTTCTATGCGAAAAAAGTGGATATCTATCTTAAAAGATGTAGATGACGTCGGATTTATGAAAACCATCATTTTTGGGTAGTGTGTGCTCATTTATGAAGCAAAGTATGGCTTGTAGGTACTCAAAATTCCGGAATTTTCACCCTCTATCCGAATCCGAGACTTAAAACTGAATTGGAGCGATTCGAAAAGTTTGTCGTCACCAGTTAAGTTCTTTAGCTAAGATTCGTGAATTTTGAGAAATGTGGGAAATTCGATGTTTCTTGATGGAATATGGTAGGAAGTGATGCCCCGAGGTAATCTGTGTGGAAGAGAAGTGTTGATGTGACTGAAAATTTGAATGACGGTTGGTTTTGTGAAGAAACTTGAAATGGCCAGGGTAGAAAATTTGGTGGGAAGTAGTCGAGGTTTCGACGCCAGATTGTTGCAAATGGTGCTAGGTTTCCGTTTCTGTGCTCCAAAAGTCTGTAGCTGCGAAACTGCCAAAACGGAAGTGACGGTTGGTGGGGGCACCTGTTTTCGAACTTGCACAGTTTGAAATTGTATGAGTGGATTTTGATTTTTTTTTCACCATATGGTGGGGAAGACGTCTGGGTATCCAGTTCTATGCGAAAAAAGTGGATATCTATCTTAAAAGATGTAGATGACGTCGGATTTATGAAAACCATCATTTTTGGGTAGTGTGTGCTCATTTATGAAGCAAAGTATGGCTTGTAGGTACTCAAAATTCCGGAATTTTCACCCTCTATCCGAATCCGAGACTTAAAACTGAATTGGAGCGATTCGAAAAGTTTGTCGTCACCAGTTAAGTTCTTTAGCTAAGATTCGTGAATTTTGAGAAATGTGGGAAATTCGATGTTTCTTGATGGAATATGGTAGGAAGTGATGCCCCGAGGTAATCTGTGTGGAAGAGAAGTGTTGATGTGACTGAAAATTTGAATGACGGTTGGTTTTGTGAAGAAACTTGAAATGGCCAGGGTAGAAAATTTGGTGGGAAGTAGTCGAGGTTTCGACGCCAGATTGTTGCAAATGGTGCTAGGTTTCCGTTTCTGTGCTCCAAAAGTCTGTAGCTGCGAAACTGCCAAAACGGAAGTGACGGTTGGTGGGGGCACCTGTTTTCGAACTTGCACAGTTTGAAATTGTATGAGTGGATTTTGATTTTTTTTTCACCATATGGTGGGGAAGACGTCTGGGTATCCAGTTCTATGCGAAAAAAGTGGATATCTATCTTAAAAGATGTAGATGACGTCGGATTTATGAAAACCATCATTTTTGGGTAGTGTGTGCTCATTTATGAAGCAAAGTATGGCTTGTAGGTACTCAAAATTCCGGAATTTTCACCCTCTATCCGAATCCGAGACTTAAAACTGAATTGGAGCGATTCGAAAAGTTTGTCGTCACCAGTTAAGTTCTTTAGCTAAGATTCGTGAATTTTGAGAAATGTGGGAAATTCGATGTTTCTTGATGGAATATGGTAGGAAGTGATGCCCCGAGGTAATCTGTGTGGAAGAGAAGTGTTGATGTGACTGAAAATTTGAATGACGGTTGGTTTTGTGAAGAAACTTGAAATGGCCAGGGTAGAAAATTTGGTGGGAAGTAGTCGAGGTTTCGACGCCAGATTGTTGCAAATGGTGCTAGGTTTCCGTTTCTGTGCTCCAAAAGTCTGTAGCTGCGAAACTGCCAAAACGGAAGTGACGGTTGGTGGGGGCACCTGTTTTCGAACTTGCACAGTTTGAAATTGTATGAGTGGATTTTGATTTTTTTTTCACCATATGGTGGGGAAGACGTCTGGGTATCCAGTTCTATGCGAAAAAAGTGGATATCTATCTTAAAAGATGTAGATGACGTCGGATTTATGAAAACCATCATTTTTGGGTAGTGTGTGCTCATTTATGAAGCAAAGTATGGCTTGTAGGTACTCAAAATTCCGGAATTTTCACCCTCTATCCGAATCCGAGACTTAAAACTGAATTGGAGCGATTCGAAAAGTTTGTCGTCACCAGTTAAGTTCTTTAGCTAAGATTCGTGAATTTTGAGAAATGTGGGAAATTCGATGTTTCTTGATGGAATATGGTAGGAAGTGATGCCCCGAGGTAATCTGTGTGGAAGAGAAGTGTTGATGTGACTGAAAATTTGAATGACGGTTGGTTTTGTGAAGAAACTTGAAATGGCCAGGGTAGAAAATTTGGTGGGAAGTAGTCGAGGTTTCGACGCCAGATTGTTGCAAATGGTGCTAGGTTTCCGTTTCTGTGCTCCAAAAGTCTGTAGCTGCGAAACTGCCAAAACGGAAGTGACGGTTGGTGGGGGCACCTGTTTTCGAACTTGCACAGTTTGAAATTGTATGAGTGGATTTTGATTTTTTTTTCACCATATGGTGGGGAAGACGTCTGGGTATCCAGTTCTATGCGAAAAAAGTGGATATCTATCTTAAAAGATGTAGATGACGTCGGATTTATGAAAACCATCATTTTTGGGTAGTGTGTGCTCATTTATGAAGCAAAGTATGGCTTGTAGGTACTCAAAATTCCGGAATTTTCACCCTCTATCCGAATCCGAGACTTAAAACTGAATTGGAGCGATTCGAAAAGTTTGTCGTCACCAGTTAAGTTCTTTAGCTAAGATTCGTGAATTTTGAGAAATGTGGGAAATTCGATGTTTCTTGATGGAATATGGTAGGAAGTGATGCCCCGAGGTAATCTGTGTGGAAGAGAAGTGTTGATGTGACTGAAAATTTGAATGACGGTTGGTTTTGTGAAGAAACTTGAAATGGCCAGGGTAGAAAATTTGGTGGGAAGTAGTCGAGGTTTCGACGCCAGATTGTTGCAAATGGTGCTAGGTTTCCGTTTCTGTGCTCCAAAAGTCTGTAGCTGCGAAACTGCCAAAACGGAAGTGACGGTTGGTGGGGGCACCTGTTTTCGAACTTGCACAGTTTGAAATTGTATGAGTGGATTTTGATTTTTTTTTCACCATATGGTGGGGAAGACGTCTGGGTATCCAGTTCTATGCGAAAAAAGTGGATATCTATCTTAAAAGATGTAGATGACGTCGGATTTATGAAAACCATCATTTTTGGGTAGTGTGTGCTCATTTATGAAGCAAAGTATGGCTTGTAGGTACTCAAAATTCCGGAATTTTCACCCTCTATCCGAATCCGAGACTTAAAACTGAATTGGAGCGATTCGAAAAGTTTGTCGTCACCAGTTAAGTTCTTTAGCTAAGATTCGTGAATTTTGAGAAATGTGGGAAATTCGATGTTTCTTGATGGAATATGGTAGGAAGTGATGCCCCGAGGTAATCTGTGTGGAAGAGAAGTGTTGATGTGACTGAAAATTTGAATGACGGTTGGTTTTGTGAAGAAACTTGAAATGGCCAGGGTAGAAAATTTGGTGGGAAGTAGTCGAGGTTTCGACGCCAGATTGTTGCAAATGGTGCTAGGTTTCCGTTTCTGTGCTCCAAAAGTCTGTAGCTGCGAAACTGCCAAAACGGAAGTGACGGTTGGTGGGGGCACCTGTTTTCGAACTTGCACAGTTTGAAATTGTATGAGTGGATTTTGATTTTTTTTTCACCATATGGTGGGGAAGACGTCTGGGTATCCAGTTCTATGCGAAAAAAGTGGATATCTATCTTAAAAGATGTAGATGACGTCGGATTTATGAAAACCATCATTTTTGGGTAGTGTGTGCTCATTTATGAAGCAAAGTATGGCTTGTAGGTACTCAAAATTCCGGAATTTTCACCCTCTATCCGAATCCGAGACTTAAAACTGAATTGGAGCGATTCGAAAAGTTTGTCGTCACCAGTTAAGTTCTTTAGCTAAGATTCGTGAATTTTGAGAAATGTGGGAAATTCGATGTTTCTTGATGGAATATGGTAGGAAGTGATGCCCCGAGGTAATCTGTGTGGAAGAGAAGTGTTGATGTGACTGAAAATTTGAATGACGGTTGGTTTTGTGAAGAAACTTGAAATGGCCAGGGTAGAAAATTTGGTGGGAAGTAGTCGAGGTTTCGACGCCAGATTGTTGCAAATGGTGCTAGGTTTCCGTTTCTGTGCTCCAAAAGTCTGTAGCTGCGAAACTGCCAAAACGGAAGTGACGGTTGGTGGGGGCACCTGTTTTCGAACTTGCACAGTTTGAAATTGTATGAGTGGATTTTGATTTTTTTTTCACCATATGGTGGGGAAGACGTCTGGGTATCCAGTTCTATGCGAAAAAAGTGGATATCTATCTTAAAAGATGTAGATGACGTCGGATTTATGAAAACCATCATTTTTGGGTAGTGTGTGCTCATTTATGAAGCAAAGTATGGCTTGTAGGTACTCAAAATTCCGGAATTTTCACCCTCTATCCGAATCCGAGACTTAAAACTGAATTGGAGCGATTCGAAAAGTTTGTCGTCACCAGTTAAGTTCTTTAGCTAAGATTCGTGAATTTTGAGAAATGTGGGAAATTCGATGTTTCTTGATGGAATATGGTAGGAAGTGATGCCCCGAGGTAATCTGTGTGGAAGAGAAGTGTTGATGTGACTGAAAATTTGAATGACGGTTGGTTTTGTGAAGAAACTTGAAATGGCCAGGGTAGAAAATTTGGTGGGAAGTAGTCGAGGTTTCGACGCCAGATTGTTGCAAATGGTGCTAGGTTTCCGTTTCTGTGCTCCAAAAGTCTGTAGCTGCGAAACTGCCAAAACGGAAGTGACGGTTGGTGGGGGCACCTGTTTTCGAACTTGCACAGTTTGAAATTGTATGAGTGGATTTTGATTTTTTTTTCACCATATGGTGGGGAAGACGTCTGGGTATCCAGTTCTATGCGAAAAAAGTGGATATCTATCTTAAAAGATGTAGATGACGTCGGATTTATGAAAACCATCATTTTTGGGTAGTGTGTGCTCATTTATGAAGCAAAGTATGGCTTGTAGGTACTCAAAATTCCGGAATTTTCACCCTCTATCCGAATCCGAGACTTAAAACTGAATTGGAGCGATTCGAAAAGTTTGTCGTCACCAGTTAAGTTCTTTAGCTAAGATTCGTGAATTTTGAGAAATGTGGGAAATTCGATGTTTCTTGATGGAATATGGTAGGAAGTGATGCCCCGAGGTAATCTGTGTGGAAGAGAAGTGTTGATGTGACTGAAAATTTGAATGACGGTTGGTTTTGTGAAGAAACTTGAAATGGCCAGGGTAGAAAATTTGGTGGGAAGTAGTCGAGGTTTCGACGCCAGATTGTTGCAAATGGTGCTAGGTTTCCGTTTCTGTGCTCCAAAAGTCTGTAGCTGCGAAACTGCCAAAACGGAAGTGACGGTTGGTGGGGGCACCTGTTTTCGAACTTGCACAGTTTGAAATTGTATGAGTGGATTTTGATTTTTTTTTCACCATATGGTGGGGAAGACGTCTGGGTATCCAGTTCTATGCGAAAAAAGTGGATATCTATCTTAAAAGATGTAGATGACGTCGGATTTATGAAAACCATCATTTTTGGGTAGTGTGTGCTCATTTATGAAGCAAAGTATGGCTTGTAGGTACTCAAAATTCCGGAATTTTCACCCTCTATCCGAATCCGAGACTTAAAACTGAATTGGAGCGATTCGAAAAGTTTGTCGTCACCAGTTAAGTTCTTTAGCTAAGATTCGTGAATTTTGAGAAATGTGGGAAATTCGATGTTTCTTGATGGAATATGGTAGGAAGTGATGCCCCGAGGTAATCTGTGTGGAAGAGAAGTGTTGATGTGACTGAAAATTTGAATGACGGTTGGTTTTGTGAAGAAACTTGAAATGGCCAGGGTAGAAAATTTGGTGGGAAGTAGTCGAGGTTTCGACGCCAGATTGTTGCAAATGGTGCTAGGTTTCCGTTTCTGTGCTCCAAAAGTCTGTAGCTGCGAAACTGCCAAAACGGAAGTGACGGTTGGTGGGGGCACCTGTTTTCGAACTTGCACAGTTTGAAATTGTATGAGTGGATTTTGATTTTTTTTTCACCATATGGTGGGGAAGACGTCTGGGTATCCAGTTCTATGCGAAAAAAGTGGATATCTATCTTAAAAGATGTAGATGACGTCGGATTTATGAAAACCATCATTTTTGGGTAGTGTGTGCTCATTTATGAAGCAAAGTATGGCTTGTAGGTACTCAAAATTCCGGAATTTTCACCCTCTATCCGAATCCGAGACTTAAAACTGAATTGGAGCGATTCGAAAAGTTTGTCGTCACCAGTTAAGTTCTTTAGCTAAGATTCGTGAATTTTGAGAAATGTGGGAAATTCGATGTTTCTTGATGGAATATGGTAGGAAGTGATGCCCCGAGGTAATCTGTGTGGAAGAGAAGTGTTGATGTGACTGAAAATTTGAATGACGGTTGGTTTTGTGAAGAAACTTGAAATGGCCAGGGTAGAAAATTTGGTGGGAAGTAGTCGAGGTTTCGACGCCAGATTGTTGCAAATGGTGCTAGGTTTCCGTTTCTGTGCTCCAAAAGTCTGTAGCTGCGAAACTGCCAAAACGGAAGTGACGGTTGGTGGGGGCACCTGTTTTCGAACTTGCACAGTTTGAAATTGTATGAGTGGATTTTGATTTTTTTTTCACCATATGGTGGGGAAGACGTCTGGGTATCCAGTTCTATGCGAAAAAAGTGGATATCTATCTTAAAAGATGTAGATGACGTCGGATTTATGAAAACCATCATTTTTGGGTAGTGTGTGCTCATTTATGAAGCAAAGTATGGCTTGTAGGTACTCAAAATTCCGGAATTTTCACCCTCTATCCGAATCCGAGACTTAAAACTGAATTGGAGCGATTCGAAAAGTTTGTCGTCACCAGTTAAGTTCTTTAGCTAAGATTCGTGAATTTTGAGAAATGTGGGAAATTCGATGTTTCTTGATGGAATATGGTAGGAAGTGATGCCCCGAGGTAATCTGTGTGGAAGAGAAGTGTTGATGTGACTGAAAATTTGAATGACGGTTGGTTTTGTGAAGAAACTTGAAATGGCCAGGGTAGAAAATTTGGTGGGAAGTAGTCGAGGTTTCGACGCCAGATTGTTGCAAATGGTGCTAGGTTTCCGTTTCTGTGCTCCAAAAGTCTGTAGCTGCGAAACTGCCAAAACGGAAGTGACGGTTGGTGGGGGCACCTGTTTTCGAACTTGCACAGTTTGAAATTGTATGAGTGGATTTTGATTTTTTTTTCACCATATGGTGGGGAAGACGTCTGGGTATCCAGTTCTATGCGAAAAAAGTGGATATCTATCTTAAAAGATGTAGATGACGTCGGATTTATGAAAACCATCATTTTTGGGTAGTGTGTGCTCATTTATGAAGCAAAGTATGGCTTGTAGGTACTCAAAATTCCGGAATTTTCACCCTCTATCCGAATCCGAGACTTAAAACTGAATTGGAGCGATTCGAAAAGTTTGTCGTCACCAGTTAAGTTCTTTAGCTAAGATTCGTGAATTTTGAGAAATGTGGGAAATTCGATGTTTCTTGATGGAATATGGTAGGAAGTGATGCCCCGAGGTAATCTGTGTGGAAGAGAAGTGTTGATGTGACTGAAAATTTGAATGACGGTTGGTTTTGTGAAGAAACTTGAAATGGCCAGGGTAGAAAATTTGGTGGGAAGTAGTCGAGGTTTCGACGCCAGATTGTTGCAAATGGTGCTAGGTTTCCGTTTCTGTGCTCCAAAAGTCTGTAGCTGCGAAACTGCCAAAACGGAAGTGACGGTTGGTGGGGGCACCTGTTTTCGAACTTGCACAGTTTGAAATTGTATGAGTGGATTTTGATTTTTTTTTCACCATATGGTGGGGAAGACGTCTGGGTATCCAGTTCTATGCGAAAAAAGTGGATATCTATCTTAAAAGATGTAGATGACGTCGGATTTATGAAAACCATCATTTTTGGGTAGTGTGTGCTCATTTATGAAGCAAAGTATGGCTTGTAGGTACTCAAAATTCCGGAATTTTCACCCTCTATCCGAATCCGAGACTTAAAACTGAATTGGAGCGATTCGAAAAGTTTGTCGTCACCAGTTAAGTTCTTTAGCTAAGATTCGTGAATTTTGAGAAATGTGGGAAATTCGATGTTTCTTGATGGAATATGGTAGGAAGTGATGCCCCGAGGTAATCTGTGTGGAAGAGAAGTGTTGATGTGACTGAAAATTTGAATGACGGTTGGTTTTGTGAAGAAACTTGAAATGGCCAGGGTAGAAAATTTGGTGGGAAGTAGTCGAGGTTTCGACGCCAGATTGTTGCAAATGGTGCTAGGTTTCCGTTTCTGTGCTCCAAAAGTCTGTAGCTGCGAAACTGCCAAAACGGAAGTGACGGTTGGTGGGGGCACCTGTTTTCGAACTTGCACAGTTTGAAATTGTATGAGTGGATTTTGATTTTTTTTTCACCATATGGTGGGGAAGACGTCTGGGTATCCAGTTCTATGCGAAAAAAGTGGATATCTATCTTAAAAGATGTAGATGACGTCGGATTTATGAAAACCATCATTTTTGGGTAGTGTGTGCTCATTTATGAAGCAAAGTATGGCTTGTAGGTACTCAAAATTCCGGAATTTTCACCCTCTATCCGAATCCGAGACTTAAAACTGAATTGGAGCGATTCGAAAAGTTTGTCGTCACCAGTTAAGTTCTTTAGCTAAGATTCGTGAATTTTGAGAAATGTGGGAAATTCGATGTTTCTTGATGGAATATGGTAGGAAGTGATGCCCCGAGGTAATCTGTGTGGAAGAGAAGTGTTGATGTGACTGAAAATTTGAATGACGGTTGGTTTTGTGAAGAAACTTGAAATGGCCAGGGTAGAAAATTTGGTGGGAAGTAGTCGAGGTTTCGACGCCAGATTGTTGCAAATGGTGCTAGGTTTCCGTTTCTGTGCTCCAAAAGTCTGTAGCTGCGAAACTGCCAAAACGGAAGTGACGGTTGGTGGGGGCACCTGTTTTCGAACTTGCACAGTTTGAAATTGTATGAGTGGATTTTGATTTTTTTTTCACCATATGGTGGGGAAGACGTCTGGGTATCCAGTTCTATGCGAAAAAAGTGGATATCTATCTTAAAAGATGTAGATGACGTCGGATTTATGAAAACCATCATTTTTGGGTAGTGTGTGCTCATTTATGAAGCAAAGTATGGCTTGTAGGTACTCAAAATTCCGGAATTTTCACCCTCTATCCGAATCCGAGACTTAAAACTGAATTGGAGCGATTCGAAAAGTTTGTCGTCACCAGTTAAGTTCTTTAGCTAAGATTCGTGAATTTTGAGAAATGTGGGAAATTCGATGTTTCTTGATGGAATATGGTAGGAAGTGATGCCCCGAGGTAATCTGTGTGGAAGAGAAGTGTTGATGTGACTGAAAATTTGAATGACGGTTGGTTTTGTGAAGAAACTTGAAATGGCCAGGGTAGAAAATTTGGTGGGAAGTAGTCGAGGTTTCGACGCCAGATTGTTGCAAATGGTGCTAGGTTTCCGTTTCTGTGCTCCAAAAGTCTGTAGCTGCGAAACTGCCAAAACGGAAGTGACGGTTGGTGGGGGCACCTGTTTTCGAACTTGCACAGTTTGAAATTGTATGAGTGGATTTTGATTTTTTTTTCACCATATGGTGGGGAAGACGTCTGGGTATCCAGTTCTATGCGAAAAAAGTGGATATCTATCTTAAAAGATGTAGATGACGTCGGATTTATGAAAACCATCATTTTTGGGTAGTGTGTGCTCATTTATGAAGCAAAGTATGGCTTGTAGGTACTCAAAATTCCGGAATTTTCACCCTCTATCCGAATCCGAGACTTAAAACTGAATTGGAGCGATTCGAAAAGTTTGTCGTCACCAGTTAAGTTCTTTAGCTAAGATTCGTGAATTTTGAGAAATGTGGGAAATTCGATGTTTCTTGATGGAATATGGTAGGAAGTGATGCCCCGAGGTAATCTGTGTGGAAGAGAAGTGTTGATGTGACTGAAAATTTGAATGACGGTTGGTTTTGTGAAGAAACTTGAAATGGCCAGGGTAGAAAATTTGGTGGGAAGTAGTCGAGGTTTCGACGCCAGATTGTTGCAAATGGTGCTAGGTTTCCGTTTCTGTGCTCCAAAAGTCTGTAGCTGCGAAACTGCCAAAACGGAAGTGACGGTTGGTGGGGGCACCTGTTTTCGAACTTGCACAGTTTGAAATTGTATGAGTGGATTTTGATTTTTTTTTCACCATATGGTGGGGAAGACGTCTGGGTATCCAGTTCTATGCGAAAAAAGTGGATATCTATCTTAAAAGATGTAGATGACGTCGGATTTATGAAAACCATCATTTTTGGGTAGTGTGTGCTCATTTATGAAGCAAAGTATGGCTTGTAGGTACTCAAAATTCCGGAATTTTCACCCTCTATCCGAATCCGAGACTTAAAACTGAATTGGAGCGATTCGAAAAGTTTGTCGTCACCAGTTAAGTTCTTTAGCTAAGATTCGTGAATTTTGAGAAATGTGGGAAATTCGATGTTTCTTGATGGAATATGGTAGGAAGTGATGCCCCGAGGTAATCTGTGTGGAAGAGAAGTGTTGATGTGACTGAAAATTTGAATGACGGTTGGTTTTGTGAAGAAACTTGAAATGGCCAGGGTAGAAAATTTGGTGGGAAGTAGTCGAGGTTTCGACGCCAGATTGTTGCAAATGGTGCTAGGTTTCCGTTTCTGTGCTCCAAAAGTCTGTAGCTGCGAAACTGCCAAAACGGAAGTGACGGTTGGTGGGGGCACCTGTTTTCGAACTTGCACAGTTTGAAATTGTATGAGTGGATTTTGATTTTTTTTTCACCATATGGTGGGGAAGACGTCTGGGTATCCAGTTCTATGCGAAAAAAGTGGATATCTATCTTAAGAGATGTAGATGACGTCGGATTTATGAAAACCATCATTTTTGGGTAGTGTGTGCTCATTTATGAAGCAAAGTATGGCTTGTAGGTACTCAAAATTCCGGAATTTTCACCCTCTATCCGAATCCGAGACTTAAAACTGAATTGGAGCGATTCGAAAAGTTTGTCGTCACCAGTTAAGTTCTTTAGCTAAGATTCGTGAATTTTGAGAAATGTGGGAAATTCGATGTTTCTTGATGGAATATGGTAGGAAGTGATGCCCCGAGGTAATCTGTGTGGAAGAGAAGTGTTGATGTGACTGAAAATTTGAATGACGGTTGGTTTTGTGAAGAAACTTGAAATGGCCAGGGTAGAAAATTTGGTGGGAAGTAGTCGAGGTTTCGACGCCAGATTGTTGCAAATGGTGCTAGGTTTCCGTTTCTGTGCTCCAAAAGTCTGTAGCTGCGAAACTGCCAAAACGGAAGTGACGGTTGGTGGGGGCACCTGTTTTCGAACTTGCACAGTTTGAAATTGTATGAGTGGATTTTGATTTTTTTTTCACCATATGGTGGGGAAGACGTCTGGGTATCCAGTTCTATGCGAAAAAAGTGGATATCTATCTTAA
This sequence comes from Allolobophora icterica, assembly GCA_963556255.1. Taxonomy (NCBI): domain Eukaryota; kingdom Metazoa; phylum Annelida; class Clitellata; order Crassiclitellata; family Lumbricidae; genus Allolobophora; species Allolobophora icterica. The sequence goes on along the minus strand of CAUVYU010000139.1, from coordinate 10,970 downwards.
AAGATGTAGATGACGTCGGATTTATGAAAACCATCATTTTTGGGTAGTGTGTGCTCATTTATGAAGCAAAGTATGGCTTGTAGGTACTCAAAATTCCGGAATTTTCACCCTCTATCCGAATCCGAGACTTAAAACTGAATTGGAGCGATTCGAAAAGTTTGTCGTCACCAGTTAAGTTCTTTAGCTAAGATTCGTGAATTTTGAGAAATGTGGGAAATTCGATGTTTCTTGATGGAATATGGTAGGAAGTGATGCCCCGAGGTAATCTGTGTGGAAGAGAAGTGTTGATGTGACTGAAAATTTGAATGACGGTTGGTTTTGTGAAGAAACTTGAAATGGCCAGGGTAGAAAATTTGGTGGGAAGTAGTCGAGGTTTCGACGCCAGATTGTTGCAAATGGTGCTAGGTTTCCGTTTCTGTGCTCCAAAAGTCTGTAGCTGCGAAACTGCCAAAACGGAAGTGACGGTTGGTGGGGGCACCTGTTTTCGAACTTGCACAGTTTGAAATTGTATGAGTGGATTTTGATTTTTTTTTCACCATATGGTGGGGAAGACGTCTGGGTATCCAGTTCTATGCGAAAAAAGTGGATATCTATCTTAAAAGATGTAGATGACGTCGGATTTATGAAAACCATCATTTTTGGGTAGTGTGTGCTCATTTATGAAGCAAAGTATGGCTTGTAGGTACTCAAAATTCCGGAATTTTCACCCTCTATCCGAATCCGAGACTTAAAACTGAATTGGAGCGATTCGAAAAGTTTGTCGTCACCAGTTAAGTTCTTTAGCTAAGATTCGTGAATTTTGAGAAATGTGGGAAATTCGATGTTTCTTGATGGAATATGGTAGGAAGTGATGCCCCGAGGTAATCTGTGTGGAAGAGAAGTGTTGATGTGACTGAAAATTTGAATGACGGTTGGTTTTGTGAAGAAACTTGAAATGGCCAGGGTAGAAAATTTGGTGGGAAGTAGTCGAGGTTTCGACGCCAGATTGTTGCAAATGGTGCTAGGTTTCCGTTTCTGTGCTCCAAAAGTCTGTAGCTGCGAAACTGCCAAAACGGAAGTGACGGTTGGTGGGGGCACCTGTTTTCGAACTTGCACAGTTTGAAATTGTATGAGTGGATTTTGATTTTTTTTTCACCATATGGTGGGGAAGACGTCTGGGTATCCAGTTCTATGCGAAAAAAGTGGATATCTATCTTAAAAGATGTAGATGACGTCGGATTTATGAAAACCATCATTTTTGGGTAGTGTGTGCTCATTTATGAAGCAAAGTATGGCTTGTAGGTACTCAAAATTCCGGAATTTTCACCCTCTATCCGAATCCGAGACTTAAAACTGAATTGGAGCGATTCGAAAAGTTTGTCGTCACCAGTTAAGTTCTTTAGCTAAGATTCGTGAATTTTGAGAAATGTGGGAAATTCGATGTTTCTTGATGGAATATGGTAGGAAGTGATGCCCCGAGGTAATCTGTGTGGAAGAGAAGTGTTGATGTGACTGAAAATTTGAATGACGGTTGGTTTTGTGAAGAAACTTGAAATGGCCAGGGTAGAAAATTTGGTGGGAAGTAGTCGAGGTTTCGACGCCAGATTGTTGCAAATGGTGCTAGGTTTCCGTTTCTGTGCTCCAAAAGTCTGTAGCTGCGAAACTGCCAAAACGGAAGTGACGGTTGGTGGGGGCACCTGTTTTCGAACTTGCACAGTTTGAAATTGTATGAGTGGATTTTGATTTTTTTTTCACCATATGGTGGGGAAGACGTCTGGGTATCCAGTTCTATGCGAAAAAAGTGGATATCTATCTTAAAAGATGTAGATGACGTCGGATTTATGAAAACCATCATTTTTGGGTAGTGTGTGCTCATTTATGAAGCAAAGTATGGCTTGTAGGTACTCAAAATTCCGGAATTTTCACCCTCTATCCGAATCCGAGACTTAAAACTGAATTGGAGCGATTCGAAAAGTTTGTCGTCACCAGTTAAGTTCTTTAGCTAAGATTCGTGAATTTTGAGAAATGTGGGAAATTCGATGTTTCTTGATGGAATATGGTAGGAAGTGATGCCCCGAGGTAATCTGTGTGGAAGAGAAGTGTTGATGTGACTGAAAATTTGAATGACGGTTGGTTTTGTGAAGAAACTTGAAATGGCCAGGGTAGAAAATTTGGTGGGAAGTAGTCGAGGTTTCGACGCCAGATTGTTGCAAATGGTGCTAGGTTTCCGTTTCTGTGCTCCAAAAGTCTGTAGCTGCGAAACTGCCAAAACGGAAGTGACGGTTGGTGGGGGCACCTGTTTTCGAACTTGCACAGTTTGAAATTGTATGAGTGGATTTTGATTTTTTTTTCACCATATGGTGGGGAAGACGTCTGGGTATCCAGTTCTATGCGAAAAAAGTGGATATCTATCTTAAAAGATGTAGATGACGTCGGATTTATGAAAACCATCATTTTTGGGTAGTGTGTGCTCATTTATGAAGCAAAGTATGGCTTGTAGGTACTCAAAATTCCGGAATTTTCACCCTCTATCCGAATCCGAGACTTAAAACTGAATTGGAGCGATTCGAAAAGTTTGTCGTCACCAGTTAAGTTCTTTAGCTAAGATTCGTGAATTTTGAGAAATGTGGGAAATTCGATGTTTCTTGATGGAATATGGTAGGAAGTGATGCCCCGAGGTAATCTGTGTGGAAGAGAAGTGTTGATGTGACTGAAAATTTGAATGACGGTTGGTTTTGTGAAGAAACTTGAAATGGCCAGGGTAGAAAATTTGGTGGGAAGTAGTCGAGGTTTCGACGCCAGATTGTTGCAAATGGTGCTAGGTTTCCGTTTCTGTGCTCCAAAAGTCTGTAGCTGCGAAACTGCCAAAACGGAAGTGACGGTTGGTGGGGGCACCTGTTTTCGAACTTGCACAGTTTGAAATTGTATGAGTGGATTTTGATTTTTTTTTCACCATATGGTGGGGAAGACGTCTGGGTATCCAGTTCTATGCGAAAAAAGTGGATATCTATCTTAAAAGATGTAGATGACGTCGGATTTATGAAAACCATCATTTTTGGGTAGTGTGTGCTCATTTATGAAGCAAAGTATGGCTTGTAGGTACTCAAAATTCCGGAATTTTCACCCTCTATCCGAATCCGAGACTTAAAACTGAATTGGAGCGATTCGAAAAGTTTGTCGTCACCAGTTAAGTTCTTTAGCTAAGATTCGTGAATTTTGAGAAATGTGGGAAATTCGATGTTTCTTGATGGAATATGGTAGGAAGTGATGCCCCGAGGTAATCTGTGTGGAAGAGAAGTGTTGATGTGACTGAAAATTTGAATGACGGTTGGTTTTGTGAAGAAACTTGAAATGGCCAGGGTAGAAAATTTGGTGGGAAGTAGTCGAGGTTTCGACGCCAGATTGTTGCAAATGGTGCTAGGTTTCCGTTTCTGTGCTCCAAAAGTCTGTAGCTGCGAAACTGCCAAAACGGAAGTGACGGTTGGTGGGGGCACCTGTTTTCGAACTTGCACAGTTTGAAATTGTATGAGTGGATTTTGATTTTTTTTTCACCATATGGTGGGGAAGACGTCTGGGTATCCAGTTCTATGCGAAAAAAAGTGGATATCTATCTTAAAAGATGTAGATGACGTCGGATTTATGAAAACCATCATTTTTGGGTAGTGTGTGCTCATTTATGAAGCAAAGTATGGCTTGTAGGTACTCAAAATTCCGGAATTTTCACCCTCTATCCGAATCCGAGACTTAAAACTGAATTGGAGCGATTCGAAAAGTTTGTCGTCACCAGTTAAGTTCTTTAGCTAAGATTCGTGAATTTTGAGAAATGTGGGAAATTCGATGTTTCTTGATGGAATATGGTAGGAAGTGATGCCCCGAGGTAATCTGTGTGGAAGAGAAGTGTTGATGTGACTGAAAATTTGAATGACGGTTGGTTTTGTGAAGAAACTTGAAATGGCCAGGGTAGAAAATTTGGTGGGAAGTAGTCGAGGTTTCGACGCCAGATTGTTGCAAATGGTGCTAGGTTTCCGTTTCTGTGCTCCAAAAGTCTGTAGCTGCGAAACTGCCAAAACGGAAGTGACGGTTGGTGGGGGCACCTGTTTTCGAACTTGCACAGTTTGAAATTGTATGAGTGGATTTTGATTTTTTTTTCACCATATGGTGGGGAAGACGTCTGGGTATCCAGTTCTATGCGAAAAAAGTGGATATCTATCTTAAAAGATGTAGATGACGTCGGATTTATGAAAACCATCATTTTTGGGTAGTGTGTGCTCATTTATGAAGCAAAGTATGGCTTGTAGGTACTCAAAATTCCGGAATTTTCACCCTCTATCCGAATCCGAGACTTAAAACTGAATTGGAGCGATTCGAAAAGTTTGTCGTCACCAGTTAAGTTCTTTAGCTAAGATTCGTGAATTTTGAGAAATGTGGGAAATTCGATGTTTCTTGATGGAATATGGTAGGAAGTGATGCCCCGAGGTAATCTGTGTGGAAGAGAAGTGTTGATGTGACTGAAAATTTGAATGACGGTTGGTTTTGTGAAGAAACTTGAAATGGCCAGGGTAGAAAATTTGGTGGGAAGTAGTCGAGGTTTCGACGCCAGATTGTTGCAAATGGTGCTAGGTTTCCGTTTCTGTGCTCCAAAAGTCTGTAGCTGCGAAACTGCCAAAACGGAAGTGACGGTTGGTGGGGGCACCTGTTTTCGAACTTGCACAGTTTGAAATTGTATGAGTGGATTTTGATTTTTTTTTCACCATATGGTGGGGAAGACGTCTGGGTATCCAGTTCTATGCGAAAAAAGTGGATATCTATCTTAAAAGATGTAGATGACGTCGGATTTATGAAAACCATCATTTTTGGGTAGTGTGTGCTCATTTATGAAGCAAAGTATGGCTTGTAGGTACTCAAAATTCCGGAATTTTCACCCTCTATCCGAATCCGAGACTTAAAACTGAATTGGAGCGATTCGAAAAGTTTGTCGTCACCAGTTAAGTTCTTTAGCTAAGATTCGTGAATTTTGAGAAATGTGGGAAATTCGATGTTTCTTGATGGAATATGGTAGGAAGTGATGCCCCGAGGTAATCTGTGTGGAAGAGAAGTGTTGATGTGACTGAAAATTTGAATGACGGTTGGTTTTGTGAAGAAACTTGAAATGGCCAGGGTAGAAAATTTGGTGGGAAGTAGTCGAGGTTTCGACGCCAGATTGTTGCAAATGGTGCTAGGTTTCCGTTTCTGTGCTCCAAAAGTCTGTAGCTGCGAAACTGCCAAAACGGAAGTGACGGTTGGTGGGGGCACCTGTTTTCGAACTTGCACAGTTTGAAATTGTATGAGTGGATTTTGATTTTTTTTTCACCATATGGTGGGGAAGACGTCTGGGTATCCAGTTCTATGCGAAAAAAGTGGATATCTATCTTAAAAGATGTAGATGACGTCGGATTTATGAAAACCATCATTTTTGGGTAGTGTGTGCTCATTTATGAAGCAAAGTATGGCTTGTAGGTACTCAAAATTCCGGAATTTTCACCCTCTATCCGAATCCGAGACTTAAAACTGAATTGGAGCGATTCGAAAAGTTTGTCGTCACCAGTTAAGTTCTTTAGCTAAGATTCGTGAATTTTGAGAAATGTGGGAAATTCGATGTTTCTTGATGGAATATGGTAGGAAGTGATGCCCCGAGGTAATCTGTGTGGAAGAGAAGTGTTGATGTGACTGAAAATTTGAATGACGGTTGGTTTTGTGAAGAAACTTGAAATGGCCAGGGTAGAAAATTTGGTGGGAAGTAGTCGAGGTTTCGACGCCAGATTGTTGCAAATGGTGCTAGGTTTCCGTTTCTGTGCTCCAAAAGTCTGTAGCTGCGAAACTGCCAAAACGGAAGTGACGGTTGGTGGGGGCACCTGTTTTCGAACTTGCACAGTTTGAAATTGTATGAGTGGATTTTGATTTTTTTTTCACCATATGGTGGGGAAGACGTCTGGGTATCCAGTTCTATGCGAAAAAAGTGGATATCTATCTTAAAAGATGTAGATGACGTCGGATTTATGAAAACCATCATTTTTGGGTAGTGTGTGCTCATTTATGAAGCAAAGTATGGCTTGTAGGTACTCAAAATTCCGGAATTTTCACCCTCTATCCGAATCCGAGACTTAAAACTGAATTGGAGCGATTCGAAAAGTTTGTCGTCACCAGTTAAGTTCTTTAGCTAAGATTCGTGAATTTTGAGAAATGTGGGAAATTCGATGTTTCTTGATGGAATATGGTAGGAAGTGATGCCCCGAGGTAATCTGTGTGGAAGAGAAGTGTTGATGTGACTGAAAATTTGAATGACGGTTGGTTTTGTGAAGAAACTTGAAATGGCCAGGGTAGAAAATTTGGTGGGAAGTAGTCGAGGTTTCGACGCCAGATTGTTGCAAATGGTGCTAGGTTTCCGTTTCTGTGCTCCAAAAGTCTGTAGCTGCGAAACTGCCAAAACGGAAGTGACGGTTGGTGGGGGCACCTGTTTTCGAACTTGCACAGTTTGAAATTGTATGAGTGGATTTTGATTTTTTTTTCACCATATGGTGGGGAAGACGTCTGGGTATCCAGTTCTATGCGAAAAAAGTGGATATCTATCTTAAAAGATGTAGATGACGTCGGATTTATGAAAACCATCATTTTTGGGTAGTGTGTGCTCATTTATGAAGCAAAGTATGGCTTGTAGGTACTCAAAATTCCGGAATTTTCACCCTCTATCCGAATCCGAGACTTAAAACTGAATTGGAGCGATTCGAAAAGTTTGTCGTCACCAGTTAAGTTCTTTAGCTAAGATTCGTGAATTTTGAGAAATGTGGGAAATTCGATGTTTCTTGATGGAATATGGTAGGAAGTGATGCCCCGAGGTAATCTGTGTGGAAGAGAAGTGTTGATGTGACTGAAAATTTGAATGACGGTTGGTTTTGTGAAGAAACTTGAAATGGCCAGGGTAGAAAATTTGGTGGGAAGTAGTCGAGGTTTCGACGCCAGATTGTTGCAAATGGTGCTAGGTTTCCGTTTCTGTGCTCCAAAAGTCTGTAGCTGCGAAACTGCCAAAACGGAAGTGACGGTTGGTGGGGGCACCTGTTTTCGAACTTGCACAGTTTGAAATTGTATGAGTGGATTTTGATTTTTTTTTTCACCATATGGTGGGGAAGACGTCTGGGTATCCAGTTCTATGCGAAAAAAGTGGATATCTATCTTAAAAGATGTAGATGACGTCGGATTTATGAAAACCATCATTTTTGGGTAGTGTGTGCTCATTTATGAAGCAAAGTATGGCTTGTAGGTACTCAAAATTCCGGAATTTTCACCCTCTATCCGAATCCGAGACTTAAAACTGAATTGGAGCGATTCGAAAAGTTTGTCGTCACCAGTTAAGTTCTTTAGCTAAGATTCGTGAATTTTGAGAAATGTGGGAAATTCGATGTTTCTTGATGGAATATGGTAGGAAGTGATGCCCCGAGGTAATCTGTGTGGAAGAGAAGTGTTGATGTGACTGAAAATTTGAATGACGGTTGGTTTTGTGAAGAAACTTGAAATGGCCAGGGTAGAAAATTTGGTGGGAAGTAGTCGAGGTTTCGACGCCAGATTGTTGCAAATGGTGCTAGGTTTCCGTTTCTGTGCTCCAAAAGTCTGTAGCTGCGAAACTGCCAAAACGGAAGTGACGGTTGGTGGGGGCACCTGTTTTCGAACTTGCACAGTTTGAAATTGTATGAGTGGATTTTGATTTTTTTTTCACCATATGGTGGGGAAGACGTCTGGGTATCCAGTTCTATGCGAAAAAAGTGGATATCTATCTTAAAAGATGTAGATGACGTCGGATTTATGAAAACCATCATTTTTGGGTAGTGTGTGCTCATTTATGAAGCAAAGTATGGCTTGTAGGTACTCAAAATTCCGGAATTTTCACCCTCTATCCGAATCCGAGACTTAAAACTGAATTGGAGCGATTCGAAAAGTTTGTCGTCACCAGTTAAGTTCTTTAGCTAAGATTCGTGAATTTTGAGAAATGTGGGAAATTCGATGTTTCTTGATGGAATATGGTAGGAAGTGATGCCCCGAGGTAATCTGTGTGGAAGAGAAGTGTTGATGTGACTGAAAATTTGAATGACGGTTGGTTTTGTGAAGAAACTTGAAATGGCCAGGGTAGAAAATTTGGTGGGAAGTAGTCGAGGTTTCGACGCCAGATTGTTGCAAATGGTGCTAGGTTTCCGTTTCTGTGCTCCAAAAGTCTGTAGCTGCGAAACTGCCAAAACGGAAGTGACGGTTGGTGGGGGCACCTGTTTTCGAACTTGCACAGTTTGAAATTGTATGAGTGGATTTTGATTTTTTTTTCACCATATGGTGGGGAAGACGTCTGGGTATCCAGTTCTATGCGAAAAAAGTGGATATCTATCTTAAAAGATGTAGATGACGTCGGATTTATGAAAACCATCATTTTTGGGTAGTGTGTGCTCATTTATGAAGCAAAGTATGGCTTGTAGGTACTCAAAATTCCGGAATTTTCACCCTCTATCCGAATCCGAGACTTAAAACTGAATTGGAGCGATTCGAAAAGTTTGTCGTCACCAGTTAAGTTCTTTAGCTAAGATTCGTGAATTTTGAGAAATGTGGGAAATTCGATGTTTCTTGATGGAATATGGTAGGAAGTGATGCCCCGAGGTAATCTGTGTGGAAGAGAAGTGTTGATGTGACTGAAAATTTGAATGACGGTTGGTTTTGTGAAGAAACTTGAAATGGCCAGGGTAGAAAATTTGGTGGGAAGTAGTCGAGGTTTCGACGCCAGATTGTTGCAAATGGTGCTAGGTTTCCGTTTCTGTGCTCCAAAAGTCTGTAGCTGCGAAACTGCCAAAACGGAAGTGACGGTTGGTGGGGGCACCTGTTTTCGAACTTGCACAGTTTGAAATTGTATGAGTGGATTTTGATTTTTTTTTCACCATATGGTGGGGAAGACGTCTGGGTATCCAGTTCTATGCGAAAAAAGTGGATATCTATCTTAAAAGATGTAGATGACGTCGGATTTATGAAAACCATCATTTTTGGGTAGTGTGTGCTCATTTATGAAGCAAAGTATGGCTTGTAGGTACTCAAAATTCCGGAATTTTCACCCTCTATCCGAATCCGAGACTTAAAACTGAATTGGAGCGATTCGAAAAGTTTGTCGTCACCAGTTAAGTTCTTTAGCTAAGATTCGTGAATTTTGAGAAATGTGGGAAATTCGATGTTTCTTGATGGAATATGGTAGGAAGTGATGCCCCGAGGTAATCTGTGTGGAAGAGAAGTGTTGATGTGACTGAAAATTTGAATGACGGTTGGTTTTGTGAAGAAACTTGAAATGGCCAGGGTAGAAAATTTGGTGGGAAGTAGTCGAGGTTTCGACGCCAGATTGTTGCAAATGGTGCTAGGTTTCCGTTTCTGTGCTCCAAAAGTCTGTAGCTGCGAAACTGCCAAAACGGAAGTGACGGTTGGTGGGGGCACCTGTTTTCGAACTTGCACAGTTTGAAATTGTATGAGTGGATTTTGATTTTTTTTTCACCATATGGTGGGGAAGACGTCTGGGTATCCAGTTCTATGCGAAAAAAGTGGATATCTATCTTAAAAGATGTAGATGACGTCGGATTTATGAAAACCATCATTTTTGGGTAGTGTGTGCTCATTTATGAAGCAAAGTATGGCTTGTAGGTACTCAAAATTCCGGAATTTTCACCCTCTATCCGAATCCGAGACTTAAAACTGAATTGGAGCGATTCGAAAAGTTTGTCGTCACCAGTTAAGTTCTTTAGCTAAGATTCGTGAATTTTGAGAAATGTGGGAAATTCGATGTTTCTTGATGGAATATGGTAGGAAGTGATGCCCCGAGGTAATCTGTGTGGAAGAGAAGTGTTGATGTGACTGAAAATTTGAATGACGGTTGGTTTTGTGAAGAAACTTGAAATGGCCAGGGTAGAAAATTTGGTGGGAAGTAGTCGAGGTTTCGACGCCAGATTGTTGCAAATGGTGCTAGGTTTCCGTTTCTGTGCTCCAAAAGTCTGTAGCTGCGAAACTGCCAAAACGGAAGTGACGGTTGGTGGGGGCACCTGTTTTCGAACTTGCACAGTTTGAAATTGTATGAGTGGATTTTGATTTTTTTTTCACCATATGGTGGGGAAGACGTCTGGGTATCCAGTTCTATGCGAAAAAAGTGGATATCTATCTTAAAAGATGTAGATGACGTCGGATTTATGAAAACCATCATTTTTGGGTAGTGTGTGCTCATTTATGAAGCAAAGTATGGCTTGTAGGTACTCAAAATTCCGGAATTTTCACCCTCTATCCGAATCCGAGACTTAAAACTGAATTGGAGCGATTCGAAAAGTTTGTCGTCACCAGTTAAGTTCTTTAGCTAAGATTCGTGAATTTTGAGAAATGTGGGAAATTCGATGTTTCTTGATGGAATATGGTAGGAAGTGATGCCCCGAGGTAATCTGTGTGGAAGAGAAGTGTTGATGTGACTGAAAATTTGAATGACGGTTGGTTTTGTGAAGAAACTTGAAATGGCCAGGGTAGAAAATTTGGTGGGAAGTAGTCGAGGTTTCGACGCCAGATTGTTGCAAATGGTGCTAGGTTTCCGTTTCTGTGCTCCAAAAGTCTGTAGCTGCGAAACTGCCAAAACGGAAGTGACGGTTGGTGGGGGCACCTGTTTTCGAACTTGCACAGTTTGAAATTGTATGAGTGGATTTTGATTTTTTTTTCACCATATGGTGGGGAAGACGTCTGGGTATCCAGTTCTATGCGAAAAAAGTGGATATCTATCTTAAAAGATGTAGATGACGTCGGATTTATGAAAACCATCATTTTTGGGTAGTGTGTGCTCATTTATGAAGCAAAGTATGGCTTGTAGGTACTCAAAATTCCGGAATTTTCACCCTCTATCCGAATCCGAGACTTAAAACTGAATTGGAGCGATTCGAAAAGTTTGTCGTCACCAGTTAAGTTCTTTAGCT
>CAUVYU010000138.1:0-25000 GCA_963556255.1 Allolobophora icterica | reverse complement strand
TTCCTTCTAAGTGGTTCTCTGTGGCAAATGTGTTCTCTTTAACCTGATCGTGCCGAACCGTACCTTCCCTTACTTTATCTAACCGTATCTTACCTCACTTTACCTTACATGCGCTTAAGCTGGTGCCCTGTGCCTGGTTTTGAGTGTTGCTTTAGAAGTTTAGAGATTACGATTACCTTGCATCACCTTACATTATCTTACCTTGACTTTTCTTACCTAAACTTACCTCATCTTATCATACCTTACCCTGCTTTATATTACTTTACCTTGACTAACTTACCTTACCTTGCCTCAACTCATCTTACTTCACATTATCTTACCTTCCCTTACTTTACCTTGCCTATAACCTTGTTTTTTTTACCTTACCGTGCCATGTCTTACCTTTTCAAGCCTACTCTAACCTTGTCTTCCTTTACCTTACCATACCATACCATACCTGACCTTACCTTTGCTATAGTTTACCTTTTGTGTGACAGTTTCACTTACATATGATAAGAAGCTTAACTTCATCTTCGATGGAAATGTTTCCTAGCGATTGTTTTGCACACGCCTCTCCGGCGAACTGATGCAGTTTTCCTGAAAATAAATTAACATAACAACAACCTTAGCAACAGCAAACATGGCGTCTTTAAAAGAAAGCTACAATTCAACTACCCTATCCGAGCCTATCCTACCTGAATCTATCCCACCCACTTGACCCTACGCTACATCATTCTACCCTTCCCTATCTGCCGTAGATGCCGTACTGCCCACTGTCTTAAACTACCATAACCCCTCTTATATACCCTACTCACTCAACACACTCCTATCCTATTCTACATGTAATTTACCCAATCTTAATCATATACCCTACATAACTGAACTATACCTAGTCCAACGCTACCCCATTCTATCCTAAGCCACATTGCCCTACTCTACCCTACCGTGGCCTATCCTATCATATCCTAACGTTCCATACTCTATATACCCTTTCCTTACATACCTAACGCTTCCATACTTTAAGTATTTTCTACCGTGTAATGTAAGGTGAAGTGCACGTGCACTATAACCCTATAGTCATAATCCTACAGCCAGAAGTCTAAACCTAATCCTTTCCTAACTTAACCAATCCTCCCTACTCTACCTTATGCAGTTTGCCCATGCTAAGTAAGGTAAAGTAACCCCTAACCCTACCCTTAACCTTAACTCAAAAGTCTTAACCATTACCAAACCCCATAAATCTAAGCCTTATTACCATATACCATAACCCACAAGCGTAAGCCCTAAACATAAACCATAAGTCTAAACCATAACCATAAGTCTAAACACTAATCACTATCATAATCCGTAAGCATAAACCCTAAACACAAGCCATATGTTTAAACCCTAATCCAAACAATTATTGATCATTGGACCAAGTATCAACAGTTTTGATTGAATTGAAACTCGGTTAGTTTCTGAGACTGACCTTCGAAGACTTCAATCACGCCGTCTCTCTTCTTAACCAATCGCAAACACTGGTACCCCACCGAACTAAACATCACAGATACACAGTAACTGTCTTTACAGCGGAACCGACTTTGAGAGCTTAGGCCTAATACAGTAGGCGCAATACAAAGGCTCATGTGCATAGACAAATGCTTACCTTACTGAGGCTTACTCAATCCTACCCTACTTTATTTTACCAGAATATCTTAACCGTATGTTCCAGAGTCATCTATCTCTCCTTCAATGAGCAATGAGCCTAAAATTAGGCTACTGTTTATTACTTTACCATACCTTATCTTACCTTACGAAATCTTCTTCAAATAATATAACACAACCTACCATTATAACATAACATAACTAAACGTAGCACAACATTGCAAAACATAACATACCAACGTATGACATAGCGTACCGACGTAACGTATCATAACATAGCGTACCGACATAACGTACCATAACATAGCGTACCGATAAAACGTACCATAACATAGCGTACCGACGTAACGTACCATAACATAGCGTACCGACATAAAGTACCGCCATAACATGACTTGAACACACCAAAAGATAGCATCAGTGCCGGCCTTAGGGGCGTGCGAACCGTAACCTAATAATAGTGTCATGGTTTCGATAAATCTACTCTTTTGTCACGAAAATAAAATTCAACTTCGTCTATATCTCAGAATTATCGTGTATAGTTAAATTTATCTTGTAGTACTTGTTAACATCTACTAAAATAAAATGATTAGCATTGAAAAGCAATTTGACTTGTGTCATGGGGGCCCGTACAGCATAGGCCTACTCTGCACGGGGCCCGAAATATCCTAAGGCCGGTGTAGGAGGCTGAATAGACTCCCCTGAAATAAACACTCCCGGAGTGTATATATCCTAGGACAGAATGACTCGGGAGTTAATTGATACTAGGACAAAAACACTCCACCCTGCGAATAAACACTCCCCTAGTGTCTTCGTTTGAGATCGCAACAAATGACTGGTGGAGTTAATTCATCCTAGGACAAATTGAAAGGGGAGTTGATTCTTCCTAGGACCAAATGACTCGGGGAGTTTATTCCTCCTAGGATAAACTGAATGGGGAGTTCATTCTTCCTAGGAGCAAATGACTCGGGGAGTTTATTCTTCCTAGGATAAACTGAATGGGGAGTTCATTCTTCCTAGGACCAAATGACTCGGGGAGTTTATTCCTCCTAGGATAAACTGAATGGGGAGTTCATTCTTCCTAGGACCAAAGGACTCGTGGAGTTCATTCTTCCTAGGGCATACTGAAAGGGGAGTTGATTCTTCCTAGGACCAAATGACTCGGGGAGTTCATTCTTCCTAGGATAAACTGAAAGGGGAGTTCATTCTTCCTAGGACCAAATGACTCGGGAGTTCATTCTTCCTAGGATAAACTGAAAGGGGAGTTCATTCTTCCTAGGACCAAATGACTCGGGGAGTTTATTCCTCCTAGGATAAACTGAATGGGGAGTTCATTCTTCCTAGGACCAAATGACTCGTGGAGTTCATTCTTCCTAGGGCATACTGAAAGGGGAGTTCATTCTTCTTAGGACCAAATGACTCGGGGAGTTTATTCCTCCTAGGATAAACTGAAAGGGGAGTTGATTCTTCCTAGGACCAAATGAATCGGGGAGTTTATTCTTCGTAGGACCAAATGACTCGTGGAGTTCATTCTTCCTAGGATAAACTGAAAGGGGAGTTGATTCTTCCCAGGACCAAATGACTCGGGGAGTTTATTCTTCCTAGGATAAACTGAAAGGGGAGTTAATTCTTCCTAGGACCAAATGACTCGGGGAGTTTATTCTTCCTAGGACAAATTGAATGGGGAGTTCATTCTTCCTAGGACGAAATGACTCGGGAGTTTATTCTTCCTAGGATAAACTGAAAGGGGAGTTCATTCTTCCTAGGACCAAATGAATCGGGGAGTTTATTCTTCCTAGGACCAAATGACTCGTGGAGTTCATTCTTCCTAGGATAAACTGAAAGGGGAGTTGATTCTTCCTAGGACCAAATGACTCGGGGAGTTTATTCTTCCTAGGATAAACTGAAAGGGGAGTTAATTCTTCCTAGGACCAAATGACTCGGGAGTTTATTCTTCCTAGGATAAACTGAAAGGGGAGTTCATTCTTCCTAGGACCAAATGAATCGGGGAGTTTATTCTTCCTAGGACCAAATGACTCGTGGAGTTCATTCTTCCTAGGATAAACTGAAAGGGGAGTTGATTCTTCCTAGGACCAAATGACTCGGGGAGTTTATTCTTCCTAGGACAAACTGAATGGGGAGTTCATTCTTCCTAGGACCAAATGACTCGGGGAGTTTATTCTTCCTAGGATAAACTGAAAGGGGAGTTTATTCTTCCTAGGACCAAATGACTCGGGAGTTCATTCTTCCTAGGATAAACTGAAAGGGGAGTTCATTCTTCCTAGGACCAAATGACTCGGGGAGTTTATTCTTCCTAGGATAAACTGAAAGGGGAGTTAATTCTTCCTAGGACCAAATGACTCGGGGAGTTTATTCTTCCTAGGACAAATTGAATGGGGAGTTCATTCTTCCTAGGACGAAATGACTCGGGAGTTTATTCTTCCTAGGATAAACTGAAAGGGGAGTTCATTCTTCCTAGGACCAAATGAATCGGGGAGTTTATTCTTCCTAGGACCAAATGACTCGTGGAGTTCATTCTTCCTAGGATAAACTGAAAGGGGAGTTGATTCTTCCTAGGACCAAATGACTCGGGGAGTTTATTCTTCCTAGGATAAACTGAAAGGGGAGTTAATTCTTCCTAGGACCAAATGACTCGGGAGTTTATTCTTCCTAGGATAAACTGAAAGGGGAGTTCATTCTTCCTAGGACCAAATGAATCGGGGAGTTTATTCTTCCTAGGACCAAATGACTCGTGGAGTTCATTCTTCCTAGGATAAACTGAAAGGGGAGTTGATTCTTCCTAGGACCAAATGACTCGGGGAGTTTATTCTTCCTAGGACAAACTGAATGGGGAGTTCATTCTTCCTAGGACCAAATGACTCGGGGAGTTTATTCTTCCTAGGATAAACTGAAAGGGGAGTTTATTCTTCCTAGGACCAAATGACTCGGGAGTTCATTCTTCCTAGGATAAACTGAAAGGGGAGTTCATTCTTCCTAGGACCAAATGACTCGGGAGTTTATTCTTCCTAGGATAAACTGAAAGGGGAGTTCATTCTTCCTAGGACCAAATGACTCGGGAGTTTATTCTTCCTAAGATAAACTGAAAGGGGAGTTCATTCTTCCTAGGACCAAATGCCTCGGGGAGTTTATTCCTCCTAGGATAAACTGAAAGGGGAGTTGATTCTTCCTAGGACCAAATGAATCGGGGAGTTTATTCTTCCTAGGACCAAATGACTCGTGGAGTTCATTCCTTCCTAGGATAAACTGAAAGGGGAGTTGATTCTTCCTAGGACCAAATGACTCGGGGAGTTTATTCTTCCTAGGATAAACTGAAAGGGGAGTTAATTCTTCCTAGGACCAAATGACTCGGGAGTTTATTCTTCCTAGGATAAACTGAAAGGGGAGTTTATTCTTCCTAGGACCAAATGACTCGGGGAGTTCATTCTTCCTAGGATAAACTGAAAGGGGAGTTCATTCTTCCTAGGACCAAATGACTCGGGAGTTTATTCTTCCTAGGATAAACTGAAAGGGGAGTTCATTCTTCCTAGGACCAAATGACTCGGGGAGTTTATTCCTCCTAGGATAAACTGAAAGGGGAGTTCATTCTTCCTAGGACCAAATGAATTGGGGAGTTTATTCTTCCCAGGACCAAATGACTCGTGGAGTTCATTCTTCCTAGGATAAACTGAAAGGGGAGTTGATTCTTCCTAGGACCAAATGACTCGGGGAGTTTATTCTTCCTAGGATAAACTGAAAGGGGAGTTAATTCTTCCTAGGACCAAATGACTCGGGGAGTTTATTCTTCCTAGGACAAACTGAATGGGGAGTTTATTCTTCCTAGGACCAAATGACTCGTGGAGTTCATTCATCCTAGGACAAATAGAAAAAGTTGGGAGCATTGGACCTCATCAGATAGAAAAAGTTGACCTCCATGAGACTATAAGACTAGTGTCGCAGAAGGAAAAGTAGGCAACAAGGAAGGTTGATGAGAGCAAATGGAGAATGAAGATATAAAAACGAACCACAGACGTGGAAGAGATGACAGTGTATGAAGTGGACCATAGAAAGAGTTTGATGAGTGACAGGATATCATGGAAGAATCAGTGAATGACTATTGTAGTGATGAAGACAAAAAGCACTTACTTCCTGAAGGTAAGTCTTCTGCTGATTCTGTGAAAACTATGAAGAGGGCAAAACACAATTCTGCAGACATAACCAACATAGCCCTGGCCAGTCTAAGACACCACACTGGGCTTAAGGAGACAGCGGAGATTGCTACTGCTACCTGGATTGATGTTACTCAGTTCGACACTACTTTAGTGATTGATCACAATAAGGTGAGGAGAGCTCAGAAGAGAGTCGTGAAAGTTTGAAAACGAACGTCAGCAGAATGGCATCAAGTTGTATTTTCTTTGATGGAGCGTCGTGATGAAACCAAGGTCATGTTGAAAGCAAAAGGGAATGGCGAAATGTATTCAGGTTTGGTGAAAGAAGAACACTATACAGTTTGCATTGGACCAGAAAGCAGTTATCTGTGGCATTTTGTTCCTGCTCAAGCAACTGAAAAGGAAAAACGTGCTGAAATAATTGCTGATAGACTTGTTGAGTGATTGAATGAAAAAGAGCAGACAAGGCTCTTGAAGCTATTGGAGGTGATTCCTGTAATGTAACCACTGGTTGGCTAGGCGAGCAATGCTTCATGTCGGGGAGAAGCTGCAAAGGCAGCTCGTGTGGATTGTTCGTGATCTGCACACAGGAGAACTGCCACTGAGGCACCTAGATTCTAAGCAACAGCAAATGGTCAGGTCCCTTAGGGAAATGTTAGATTCTGTAACTGAGCTAGACATCAATCCTGATTTTGCAAAAGTCTGTGTTGGCCCTGCTCTCCCTCAGCTCAGCGATGAAGTGATGAAAGACTTGAGCACAGATCAAAGCTATTGCTAAAGGATTGTCACTGCAATTAGTAATGAAGTTCTGCCAAAAGGATCTGGCTCTGTTGGAGTTAGGACCCGTGTGACTGTGTTCCACAGGAGGTGGCTCACAACAGCTCTGAGTTTCAAGAGAATTTGGATCTCAAAGCATAATCGAAAAGGATAGAATGTGAACAATTTGAGGATGATTGTGGAGTTCTGTGTTGGGGTGTAGGCCTATTTTGTGAACTGGTTCAATATATATACCAATCTTTTATTCACCAAATATGGTAGCACAAAACAAACGATACAGCATTCACTGGACAGCAGACCTGCCCGTACTATACTAATTCAACTACATAGTCCACATGTCCTTAATGCAAATTATACTATGTGCATAGGAGATCACACATAAAATTTACCACAGTGTTCCCTATATTTGGGCCTCTTCGAAAGAGTCTTGTTCATCCTAACATCCAGCAGTCCTTAATGTTAGATTCCTGCATGAAGTGCAGTAGGTCCTCGACACGGCAGTGGCTGACCTTGAAGATCTTACAGATGGCATTGCTGTAATTGTAGTTTACTGTGTTAAGTTCACTGTTACTGAGGCTCACAGCTTCCATTCCGTAAAGCAAGAATGGCTTGCAATAAGCACTAACAAGATGCAGTAATACTGGCTCAGTGAATTTGCAACATTTACTATACAGAGTTTAAAGATTTGTAGAACTTGACTCTCATTTCATGCAAACTGACTTTTAATGACTTGGCAGAATCAAGAGAACAACCCAAGTATTTAAGTTTGTCAACATAGTTAATTAGCACACTATTTACACTAATCATTTTACATGCAGTATGAAAAGAAGGGCCAATTCTCATCACCTGAGATTTTGTTACATTTAATTTCATGTCAGTACTCTCTAATTCTTCCACACAAATGTCGACCATTGCTTGTATGTCACAGAGAGATGCGGACATCAAGATAAGGTCGTCAGAATACATAATGCATCCCAAAATAGCTCCTCAGTCCGACATCGATGATTGGACCTACTCAGTTTCTCTATAATATCATTCACATACACAGCGAAAAGTATTGTTGAGAGGACACCACCCTGCCTAACTCCACAAACTAGATTGATCATATCAGACAACATTTTGTGCCATGCTGACACATGCTGCACTCATGCTATACCAAATTATGAGGATGCAAAAAACTCACGAGGGACTGATCGATCCATTAACTTGCTAAATAATGCATAGTGATTGACTTTATCAAAAGCTTTACACATGTCTAATGCACACAGGTTTACTTTAGAGCCATGATTAGAAAAGTAATCAACTACTGATCCTACAGCAAGCAATGCATGAGAACAGTCCAACCCCTTTTTGAATCCAAACTGCAGGTCTGAAGTCAGCAAGTAGGTACCATACAGCTCCAGCAAACACATTTCAAAGAGGTTAGACAGATTGGAACTCAGTGTGATTCCTTGATAGTTGTCAAGCTCACTATTGTCTAGGGTGATAAAGATAAATAGCAAATGGACACAAGGACCCAAGCATCTCCTTTTCCAGCTACAAGTGCTTAAAGAACAGAGTGAAGAGATGAAGATGATGGTCATGCCTACAGTGAAGAGATCTGCATGGTATGGTTTTAGCGAGTCTGTGCTGCAAGGAATGTTGTGCAGTGAGGAGGAACAGTAGAGAAGAGATGCATTGCAGAAGATACTGAAGATCAGAGGTGAACGAGATGATATGACACAGCTTGGAGACAGCAGTGTGAGATCCAGCAAAAAAAACCCAACCATCAACTCTGAGGCGACTACGCTCTTGCAACTGATTGACTGGAGCTCTGGAGTCTCTGAGCCCATTTCAACCTGCTCCCTAGCACAGCAGAGATCAAGGCTTCTTATAGCAACCCAATGGTGGTTCCCGACTGGCCATCACACACCCAGTCTGTGGAAAGGTGGGTGTAAATGACAACTGAGGCGGCTGCTCATGAGTACAGTCATGAGAGAACGAACCACTACATCAAAGGTCAAATGGTAAGCCGAGAGCTCATATGGGCCGAAACAGAAGCTAGCAGGACAGAGTGAAGTGGTGCAGATGATTTGGTTGATTTTATACAATTCCATTAATTTGACCTCGTAAATGACATTTTCTATGACACTGTGTGGCAACACAGAGTTTGTTAAGTTCAATTGTACGTTCAAATCAATAGTATGTAATTATAACTAATTTGAGCTGTAAATTGAAGTAGCTAGGGCTCCTTATAAGCTGTTTCTGTAGCTAGATTTGTATGAAACATCCTAGAAGTAGTTTGCAACTAACGATGCTATATAAATTTTCGTAATTACAAATACAATTATAATTTTACGACTAGTAGTTTGTGAAGTTTGAACAAGCATCATTTACCCGTCACATTAATACACCCTACTCCACAAGTCATTTTGTCCTAGGAAGAATGAACTCCCCTTTCAGTTTATCCTAGGAGGAATAAACTCCCCGAGTCATTTGGTCCTAGGAAGAATCAACTCCCCTTTCAGTATATCCTAGAAAGAATGAACTCCACGAGTCATTTGGTCCTAGGAAGAATGAACTCCCCATTCAGTTTATCCTAGGAAGAATGAACTCCCCGAGTCATTTGGTCCCAGGAAGAATGAACTCCCCATTCAGTTTATCCTAGGAAGAATAAACTCCCCGAGTCATTTGGTCCTAGTAAGAATGAACTCCCCTTTCAGTTTATCCTAGGAAGAATGAACTCCCCATTCAGTTTATCCTAGGAGGAATAAACTCCCCGAGTCACTTGGTCCTAGGAAGAATCAACTCCCCTTTCAGTATATCCTAGGAAGAATGAACTCCACGAGTCATTTGGTCCTAGGAAGAATGAACTCCCCATTCAGTTTATCCTAGGAAGAATGAACTCCCGAGTCATTTGGTCCTAGGAAGAATGAACTCCCCATTCAGTTTATCCTAGGAAGAATATACTCCCGAGTCATTTGGTCCTAGGAAGAATAAACTCCCCTTTCAGTTTATCCTAGGAAGAATGAACTCCCCGAGTCATTTGGTCCTAGGAAGAATGAACTCCCCATTCAGTTTATCCTAGGAAGAATAAACTCCCCGAGTCATTTGGTCCTAGTAAGAATGAACTCCCCTTTCAGTTTATCCTAGGAAGAATGAACTCCCCATTCAGTTTATCCTAGGAGGAATAAACTCCCCGAGTCATTTGGTCCTAGGAAGAATCAACTCCCCTTTCAGTATATCCTAGGAAGAATGAACTCCACGAGTCATTTGGTCCTAGGAAGAATGAACTCCCCATTCAGTTTATCCTAGGAAGAATAAACTCCCCGAGTCATTTGGTCCTAGTAAGAATGAACTTCTCTTTCAGTTTATCCTAGGAAGAATGAACACCCCATTCAGTTTATCCTAGGAGGAATAAACTCCCCGAGTCATTTGGGCCTAGGAAGAATCAACTCCCCTTTCAGTATATCCTAGGAAGAATGAACTCCCCGAGTCATTTGGTCCTAGGAAGAATGAACTCCCCATTCAGTTTATCCTAGGAAGAATAAACTCCCCGAGTCATTTGGTCCTAGTAAGAATGAACTCCCCTTTCAGTTTATCCTAGGAAGAATAAACTCCCCGAGTCATTTGGTCCTAGGAAGAATCAACTCCCCTTTCAGTATACCCTAGGAAGAATGAACTCCACGAGTCATTTGGTCCTAGGAAGAATGAACTCCCCTTTCAGTTTATCCTAGGAAGAATATACTCCCGAGTCATTTGGTCCTAGGAAGAATCAACTCCCCTTTCAGTACACCCTAGGAAGAATGAACTCCCCGAGTCATTTGGTCCTAGGAAGAATCAACTCCCCTTTCAGTATACCCTAGGAAGAATGAACTTCACGAGTCATTTGGTCCTAGGAAGAATGAACTCCCCTTTCAGTTTATCCTAGGAAGAATAAACTCCCCGAGTCATTTGGTCCTAGGAAGAATCAACTCCCCTTTCAGTTTATCCTAGGAAGAATGAACTCCACGAGTCATTTGGTCCTAGGAAGAATAAACTCCCCGAGTCATTTGGTCCTAGGAAGAATCAACTCCCCTTTCAGTTTATCCTAGGAAGAATGAACTCCCCATTCAGTTTATCCTAGGAGGAATAAACTCCCCGAGTCATTTGGTCCTAGGAAGAATCAACTCCCCTTTCAGTATATCCTAGGAAGAATGAACTCCACGAGTCATTTGGTCCTAGGAAGAATGAACTCCCCATTCAGTTTATCCTAGGAAGAATGAACTCCCGAGTCATTTGGTCCTAGGAAGAATTAACTCCCCATTCAGTTTATCCTAGGAAGAATATACTCCCGAGTCATTTGGTCCTAGAAAGAATAAACTCCCCTTTCAGTTTATCCTAGGAAGAATGAACTCCCCGAGTCATTTGGTCCTAGGAAGAATGAACTCCCCATTCAGTTTATCCTAGGAAGAATAAACTCCCCGAGTCATTTGGTCCTAGTAAGAATGAACTCCCCTTTCAGTTTATCCTAGGAAGAATGAACTCCCCATTCAGTTTATCCTAGGAGGAATAAACTCCCCGAGTCATTTGGTCCTAGGAAGAATAAACTCCCCTTTCAGTATATCCTAGGAAGAATGAACTCCACGAGTCATTTGGTCCTAGGAAGAATGAACTCCCCATTCAGTTTATCCTAGGAAGAATAAACTCCCCGAGTCATTTGGTCCTAGTGAGAATGAACTTCCCTTTCAGTTTATCCTAGGAAGAATGAACACCCCATTCAGTTTATCCTAGGAAGAATAAACTCCCCGAGTCATTTGGGCCTAGGAAGAATCAACTCCCCTTTCAGTATATCCTAGGAAGAATGAACTCCCCGAGTCATTTGGTCCTAGGAAGAATGAATTCCCCATTCAGTTTATCCTAGGAAGAATAAACTCCCCGAGTCATTTGGTCCTAGTAAGAATGAACTCCCCTTTCAGTTTATCCTAGGAAGAATAAACTCCCCGAGTCATTTGGTCCTAGGAAGAATCAACTCCCCTTTCAGTATACCCTAGGAAGAATGAACTCCACGAGTCATTTGGTCCTAGGAAGAATGAACTCCCCTTTCAGTTTATCCTAGGAAGAATATACTCCCGAGTCATTTGGTCCTAGGAAGAATCAACTCCCCTTTCAGTACACCCTAGGAAGAATGAACTCCCCGAGTCATTTGGTCCTAGGAAGAATCAACTCCCCTTTCAGTATACCCTAGGAAGAATGAACTTCACGAGTCATTTGGTCCTAGGAAGAATGAACTCCCCATTCAGTTTATCCTAGGAAGAATAAACTCCCCGAGTCATTTGGTCCTAGGAAGAATGAACTCCCCTTTCAGTTTATTTTAGGAAGAATAAACTCCCCGAGTCATTTGGTCCTAGGAAGAATCAACTCCCCTTTCAGTTTATCCTAGGAAGAATGAACTCCACGAGTCATTTGGTCCTAGGAAGTATAAACTCCCCGAGTCATTTGGTCCTAGGAAGAATCAACTCCCCTTTCAGTTTATCCTAGGAAGAATAAACTCCCCGAGTCATTTGGTCCTAGGAAGAATGAACTCCCCATTCAGTTTATCCTAGGAGGAATAAACTCCCCGAGTCATTTGGTCCTAGGAAGAATTAACTCCCCTTTCAGTTTATCCTAGTAATAATTAACTCCACTGGAGTGTTTATTCATCAGCAGGAGTGCTTTTTTCCTAGTAACAATACACTCCACTGTTCCATTGGTCCTAGTAAGAATTAACTCCCCAGTCAATATATCCTAGGATAAATAGACCCGGGAGTGTTTAAAAGGGGGAGTCTATTCAGCCTACTACACCGGCACTGATAGCATAACATCATACATGACCTAGCAACTGAACACAATTTAACACATCATAGCATAGGCCTAACCATAACACCATAACATGGCATAGCATGTTAGCATGATGTAGCATAACAACATATAGTAGCACAACATAACATAGCATAACGCAACTTACCATAACATAAAATAACATAATATAACAGAGGTTTTAAGTGTTCAGAAAACATGCAATCTGTGTTTTAGAACCACTTCAAGTAAACTTAGAATGCTTAATAGCCTATCCTGGGAAGCGCTCATGACTGAGATGACATAAATGATATTAAATGTTTGTCTCTGAGAAAATATTTAGCACGAAACTTTCGAGATTTCTGCCTCACCTGCGCGTCTAGCGAACTAAGCTAAAATGAGCACACTGTACACTGTCCGTGGGAAGAACAGGTGGTGAGGGACAGAACGGGCCATCCATCCTTAAACACCGAGGCTAAAAAATGAAGTCGCTAACACTTTGTATACCCATGACTGCCTCTCGGGGTTGGCTTAAAAGACTGCTCCTTTTCTTCTTCCTCCTCTTCCTCTTTTTCCTAATCATCTTCCTCTTTTTCTTCCTCTTCCTCTTTCTCCTCTTCTTCCTCTTTTTTCTTCCTCTTCCTCTTCTTCTTCCTCTTCTGCCTCTTTCTCTTCATCTTCGTCTTCTTCGTCGTCTTCTTCTTCTTCTTCTTCTTCTTCTTCTTCTTCTTCTCGTCCTCGTCCTCCTCGTCCTCATCCTCGTCCTCCTCCTCGTTCCTCTTCTTTTCCTTCTTCTAACAATAATAAAAATTTCGAACAGCAGTGGTCTAAAGCGTTGGTCTAACCATCCACTTGATGTGAATGAGACACAGGTGAAAGAGTCCGTTGTATTTCTTGAGCCGACAACACTTGTGTAGCACCGATATTTACGATCGACTTCCGTGTCCTCTGACGTAGTCACTTTGCGAGCTCTTGTTTCGATTACGTCACCGGCGGAATTGGCGCGGAGCAGTTGTCGTCCACTCAGATCTCGCCAGGTGGAGCGACTGATCCAAGACGGAAAAAAGCAACGGGGCTTTGGCCAACCAAACGTATCTGGAAAAGAGGGAACTCGTGTTGATCTAATCTTATCTGATCTTATGTGATATAATCTAATCTAGTCTGCTCCACTCTGATTTGATCGCATTTACTCAAATCTCAGTCAAGTATTTTCTAGTGCAATCTTACATACAGTATGTGCATGATCTTAGTTTGATCTAATCTAAGCAATGCTAAGCAGGGTCTAAAATAGTGTGTTTTCTGACACAACGTATGTAGCTGACATTGTAGAGTATGCAGTTGACACAGTCTAGTGTGCAGTTAAAATTATCGAGTATGCAGTTGAGATTTGAGACTGTCGAGTATGCAGCTGACATTGCCGAGTATGCAGTTGACATTGTCAAGTATGCAGATGATATTAGCAAGTATGCAATTGACATTATGGAGTATGCAGTTAATATTATCAAGTATGCAGTTGACATTGTTGAGTATGAGGTTGACATTATGAGTTTGCAGTTGAAATTGTAGAGTTTGCACTTTACATTGTCCTGTATGCAGTTAACATTATAGAGTATGCAGTTGACATTGTCGAGTATGCAGTTGACATTGTCGAGTATACAGCTGACTTGCCAGAGGTGTGCAGTTGACTTGTCTGGAGTGTGCAGTGTGTGGTGTGAAGTGTTGAGAGACTAGCAGCACTAGCTCAAGTCAACTAAATACAATTTCACTCTAATACGTGAATATATACTTACAAGTTAAAGTACAGTTTGAGGAAGATTGTGCAGTTGACTGTTTTAGGCACTGGTCTAATTAATTCTAATGACTTCATAATCCAATCAATGCCTTCCTTTTTTGTTTCTCTTATTTTCCTATTCTTTCTCTCTATTCTTTTCATTTCCTTCAGTTTTCGTTACTCGAGGAGAGGAGCAAAGGAGAACGTTCTCATGTAGTCTATGCCTACCTTGGGTGAGTTCAAGGAGCAGTGGGCCATCGGTGGGCGATCGGAGACCCCTGCACGACCCATCGCCCGACATCGCAGCATAGACAACAGAACCCATCAACCGATACATCTGACAACGAAGACAAAGTACACACGTCAAGTAAAGCAACGCTTTCCACTCATCGACCTCTGACCTGGCAATTGACCAGCGCAGTGTATGTATGTGTGCATGTATGTGTATGTATATATGTGTGTATGTATCATTGTATGCATGTTGTATGTACGTGTGTGTATTTGTGTATGTGTGTGTTTATAATGTGAGCACATACTATGCAATGAAAGTGATGTATGATATATGCATATATGTAGGGAAGGCGTTCATTTCCTTTTAGTATAGGCCCTGGAATCTCAAGGACATCCTGGACAGATGACCAGCGCATCGCAGCACTTGCAATTTACTTCCCAGATGGATTTGGCAAAATGACAACGACGACGATGATGATGATGATGTCGGTGATAACTACAAAAATTATGATGATTATTGTGATCATGATAACGACGATAAAAACGATGACGACGATGATGACGATGCGACGACGACGACGACGACGACGACAATGATGATGATGATGATGATGATGATGATGATGATGATGATGATGATGATGATGATGATGATGATGATGATGATGATGATGTTGATGATGATGATGATGATGATGATGATGATGATGATGATGATGATGATGATGATGATGATGATGATGATGATGATGATGATGATGATGATGATGATGATGATGATGATGATGATGATGATGATGATGATGATGCTGATGATGATGATGATGATGATGATGATGATGATGATGATGATGATGATGATGATGATAGCGCAAACGAAGGTAAAGAGACACACGCACAGGAAGCAGGAGAAGAGGAGGATTTGGTTGAAGAATAAGATGATAATGATGAAGATGATGATGACGACGACAAAAACGACGACTATGATGATGGCAGTGATGATACGATGACCAAAGGCGCTGGTAAAGCTGATTAATCTGGCGCCACCTGTTGGTCGGTGACTTACGAAACATCTGTAGACTTCTTCTTCTTCCTTGTTCTTGTAAGGACGGAAGATGAGACGACCGATGAGGAAACTCTCGGATCCATCACGCCACGTCGCCAGGCACTCCAGCTCTGCGTCTGTATAACGTCAAATGTAACATATGGTAAGGCGCAAAATGAAGTGTGCCAACTCAGCCCACCATACCTACGAGTGTCTGTGTAACGTAGGATAACGCTGTCAGGTGTAAGTGTAATATAATGGGATTTAGTGCACTGTTACTAACCAATGTATATCAAATACTCTGACAATGCGCCAACTCATTCCGTCAAACGTCCGATGTCGGTCTATATTAGAAGGTGTTCATGTAACATATTGCAATGGAGTCTGGTGAGCTGTAAATGTAACATATAATGGAATTATACGGTGTAATGTAAGAACCCAAGGTAAATCGGATTCTGTATCACATCGTGTAAGTGCCAACTCAGTCCACCATACCTATGTCTATGTAATGAAGGGTATATGAGCTAAGATATATTGGAAGGTGGTGGTGGTGGTTGTGATGATGGCGGTGGAGTTACTAGCGACCTCTGTCGTACGTGTAGGCGGCGTCTGGACATCGCCGGAAGTGAAGCGTCAACCGGAAGTGACTGGCGCACGGCTTGGCGTAGGACATCGGAGTCCGACAGATGCCGCCACTGTTGTTTGCGTAGTGGAAATGAAACGCATCGTGAAATGGACACGGGTTCAGAACCCGCGATGCACCGACTACAAAAGAAACACTCCAAATTTCTTATGTACATATTTTAAAATATATATATTTTCTAATGCAACACAATGTAATCAGTGCGTCTGATTTGAAAATGGTAGGCGGGTGGAAAATCGATCGCGCTGGATCGAGTAGGCGAGCGATATGCGGTCGACCTCGGGAGCTCGTGTACAGCGTGTTTTGTCTATCGTATTCGTCATTTTTCGCATCGCTGCATACAGTACTCATCTAGTAGGCCTATATCACTTCAGTTCCGTTATCTGAGTAGGTCTCTTGAAGAGGCGCTATATAAATTCTCAGAATGAATGAATGAAACCTACCACTTTCACGCTCTATTGAAGACTTTTCTCGTTGATCAGGCCTGGCTTGGGAGTGCCTCTGAGTAGAGCCCTTGAAGAGGCGCTATATAAATTCCATGATTGATTGATTGATTGATTGACGTAAGATGACGTGTGATGGCTGATTTCACAACGTTGATTGAGCCTTCGGCATACGTTGAATTCTCATTTTTAGCTTCACCTTTCAGCCGGCAATCCATTCGAATTTTATCGGCGTGCTTTCTGCAGGACTTGCAGTACATTTTGTTCACAGTCCGACGGTTTTCTATTTCGACTACATCGACATCGAACGAGTCGCCTAATTTCCATGACAGATACGTGCTCAACTGTGCATTATTATTCGACTAGCTCATCTTCGCCGCCATTGTTGTTTAAAATAATTTCCGAAATTGTTGATGTTACGGATGATGTCACGCGGCGTGAGTTGTCGGTTGTGTCGCTATGGCCAATCATATTGCACGAAATTGGAGTGATCAGTCAGCAGTAAATAGGATAGGTAACGGCACGCATTCATCGCTGCCGCAAGTAAGTAAATTAAAGTAATTTCAATTAGGTAAATAAAATAATGGTGTGGCTCCAGGTTCGTCTGGAGTCTGGAGTCTAACTCAAACTGATCGAGCGACGATCGATCCGTCACCGACGGTGAGAAGCCTTCGGCTAGGCGAGCGGTAAATCGCTCTCCGGTACCTTTGCTAGGCGAGCGACCAAGGAGAGCGATCGATCGCTCGCCTTAAATCAGACGCTCTGAATGTAATACAATACAATCAGACAAAAAACAATACAGTCATTTATTTGACATCAGTTGAGTTTTACCTGAGGCGATAGTCCAGCGGTTAAAGTGTTCGCCTGTCTGTCCAGTTATCATGGGTTCCTTTCTTTAAAATTCATTCGCTGAACATTGCATTAATTGCAACTGCAATCGTATTTAGACATTTATATAGCGCCACTTCTTATCATACCTTGTTTTGCTTTACATTGCCTTATCTTACATCACCTTAAATTACTTTACCCTACTTTGCATTGGAGATAAGTGATCATACACTACCTCTGATGAGCGTGTGTCGCATCGTCTCCGGTTGAATGGTCGAGCAGATGTTATACAATGGCTGCCTTCCAGTACAAAAACCTACGCAGGCATTCCACTCCATATAATTATAGGCCTATATGTGATCATTATAATTAAATTAGTTATTTTCATCATTATCTTCGTCATCATCATCATCAATATCATCAACGTCTTCACTCTCATCATCATCATCGTTATATTATCATCAGCACCAGCATCATCAACATCATTGATCATTATTATCATGCCTAATTATCATCATCATCATCTTTACCCTATCAACATCACCCTGATCATACTTTACCACAGTCAACATTAGCAAAAATAGGAGCATCATCAATGTCGTCATCATCAGCACCGCCGCTAACGACAACGACGTTACTTGCTTTCTTGGTACTGTAAGACATTGATGTGTCGTTGTTCGATGATGAGACAAGCAAAGCATCCGATCTCCCTGGATAAAAGAATATAGATCCATCCATCAGAAATCAGCTTATCTGATCTCATCTAATCTCATCTAATCTCATCTAATCTCATCTAATCTCATCTAATCTCATCTAATCTCATCTAATCTCATCTAATCTAATCTCATCTAATCTAATCTATTATGAATCGCTACTATTATCGTTATTATCATCATCAGTAGTTTTAGTAATAGTAGCAGTAATAGTAGGTCTAATGGTAGTAGTAATGGCAGCAGCAGTAGAAGGAGTAGTAGTTGTTGTTATAGTATTAATCTCGGGGACTTAAAAAGGCGTAATCTTAATCGTAAACTCCAAATTTCTAAAGCGCTACTCTAAAGCTAAGCGCTAAGCACCAGCTTATTCACGAGCGCTGCGTTGTATCAGAGAGGTTGTGCAGAGATCGATGTCCAGAGGAGGTCAGAGTCCGATTGCCAGAGAGACCAGAGAGAGGCAAAGCAGCTGTTACGGATGGTTTCGTTGAGGACGAGAAAGCTTGGAAGGCGGATGATCGGATGGATTAGGGTAGGAATTCTTGAAGAGGTGAGACTTCAGTTTGGAGTGGAAAGACTGTGGGTGATGAGTAGCAGAGCCAGAGGCAGATGATGGTGGGTGAGTGGTTGTATTGTCGTAGGAACTGAGAAATGTGCGGAATTCAAAGTGGAATTCGTTCCAGAGTTGAGGTGCAATGTGTTTCAGTTCGAAAACTTGAGGCGAGTATAGTCACTGGAGGACGGAAGAGAGGCATCCATTCAAACATTCAAACGGGCAGTGGTAGTAAAGGATCTCACCCGATCGATCAATTCATTGAAAAATGAGAAATGTTCGCGGCCTTACGGTTGCTATAGAAAAAGTTATATTTACATTCAGTAGCAGTAGAGGTTGATTAACGTAGAGTATACGAGAAGTTAAGAAAAGACAACGCAACACTATTACAAATACGTATTCTAATCTATCTATTCTATAATGTATTCCATTATATCTATTTTAATCTATAACCTAACCTAACCTAATCTAAATAAACCTGGTCTCATCTCAGAACTTCTAAAGCGCCACAACGCAAGTGATCCTAGTACCAATCAATCGATGTTCGCTGAGGGGCAAAAACCGAGGCTCATGAGTGCGGTCGGAACAACGGATTTCGTGGGAGAGATTCCACAATCCACAGCAGAGTTATGAATTATGGACTAGATTGGCCGGAGACAGGCAGGCAGGCAGGCAGACAGATAGCCAGACACGTGGACATATATACAGGCGTGTCTAACCAACCGTGAAAACTAATTTTCGACGTCGGCCAAGCGAGGT
Organism: Allolobophora icterica; assembly: GCA_963556255.1. Taxonomy (NCBI): domain Eukaryota; kingdom Metazoa; phylum Annelida; class Clitellata; order Crassiclitellata; family Lumbricidae; genus Allolobophora; species Allolobophora icterica. The sequence goes on along the minus strand of CAUVYU010000138.1, from coordinate 5,655 downwards.
CATCTTCGAATCGGACGATTACAGCTGACCTTTGCACCCGTGCTGGCCCACACTGGACACTCGTGGACAGAGGCAGACAAGCAGATAGACAGACACATAGACATACATATTGGAAGACAGAGAAGTAGGCAGGCAGGCAGATGGACACACACACATACAAATAGGCAGAGAGAAAGACAGACGCACAGAGAGAACACAGACACACACACACAGACACACACACACACACACACACACACACACACACACACACACACACACACACACACACACACACACACACACACACACACTGGACAGTACCAGGAGGACGCAGAGCCAAATAAGAATTTCAAACAGAGACATCAGCGACAGATGAAGAATAACCGACACAAAGAGAGACAGACCAACAGAGAAACACACACAGAGATAGACAGAGAGAGAAACACAGAGACAGGCACAGCGAGAGAGGCACAGAGCGTGTCCCGTATTCGAAATGAAAGGCCTGTAGGACTGGCGTCGAACCCTCCACATCAATTCCAAGACAGAGATCTCTGTGCTAACTCATGTTTCTCCTCCATCCATCATCCTCGGCTGCAGACAGCATCACCATCCTCCTGAAGCCCCCAGCCTCCGTATCCCCAACTCATCCTTCGCTCCATTTATCAGTGTATCTCCGAGCGCGCGCGTGCTCACGCAAGCGTGACTAATGGATCGAGTGAAAATGTCGCTGGCGTAACCAGGTCAGGTTCGAGACGATCGCGGTGGGAGAGGAGTGGGCTGTGGGAATAGGTGGGCTGTGGGAATAGGTGGGAGAGGAGTGGGTTGTGGGAATAGGTGGGAGAGGAGTGGGCTGTGGGAATAGGTGGGAGAGGAGTGGGTTGTGGGGAAAAGGTGGGAGAGGTGTGGATTTTGGGGAAAGGTGGGAAAGGTGTGGGTCGTGTAAAAAGGCTGGGGAGGAGTGGGTTTTGGAGAAAGGACCGAAAGGTACAAGAGGAGTTGGTTGTGGAAAAAGGTGGGAGGGGTGGGTTGTGAGGAAAGGTGGAAGAAGAACAAAATGTTTGAGAGAAATTGATTGTGGGAAAATGTGAGAGAAGAGGATTGTTGAAAAGGGGGAGAGGAATCAAATGTGTGGGAAGAGTAGATTGTGGGAAAAAGTGGAGAACAGATTATACAGATAGAGAGAGAGAAAGAGAGAGGGACGGGCGGAGGGACGGACGGAGGGAGAGATGGAGGAGGGAGGGAGGGATGGAGGGGATTGTGAGAGAGGGGGAGGGAAGTGGATCGTATCGTCGTCGTCATCATCATCATCATCACCGTCATCATCATCATCATCATCATCACCGTCATCATCATCATCATCATCACCGTCATCATCATCATCATCATCATCATCACCGTCATCATCATCATCATCATCATCACCGTCATCATCATCATCATCATCACCGTCATCATCATCATCATCATCATCATCACCGTCATCATCATCATCATCATCATCATCACCGTCATCATCATCCCTGGCTTCAGCGACTGAAGTCTCCTCATCACAGAGGCTGAGAATGAACGATTGGTCTGACGCACACACGTGTACGGCTTACTTAAGGGTCCGTTGGATGGGTGATGCATGGCGCGCGTCAGAAAAGAAGATGAAGAGATGCAGAAGCTGCTGCTGCTGCTGCTGCTGCTGCTGCTGCTGCTGCTGCTACTGCAACAATGGTAATGTATATGAATTTCATAAAGATGGATGAAGTGGGGGAGAAGAAAGAGATGCTCTAGAGGCGATGAGTGATGGGGAGGTTGGGGGAAATAGGGTAAACATGCGGAGGAGATGTGGTCACAGACAGACAGACAAACGGACAGACAGACAGACAGATAGATAGATATAAAGACAAAATAATGGACTTTATTTTCTACTGATCGGATTTCGTCCAGTCTTCTCTCACAGATTTTCACTTCGATTTCACTTGAAGCGATCATCGATTGTGCATTTTAATAATAATGGCGCTATAGAAGTAATTGGATTAGAGATCAGATTAGACAGACAACAGACAGACAGACAGCAGGATGAAGAAAGTGAGACAGAGAAACACAAGAGAAGACAGACATAGGCCTATAGACAGAAAGGTTTCCAGACAGACAGTCAGAGGAAGAAGAATAAGAAATAGGAGAGAAAATAAGCGGAAGAATAGACAAAAGGATAAACAGAAAGACAAATATACAGAAAGATAGTCAGATAGATAGATAGACATCCTGATAGAGATGTAAAGAGGCATGCACGCAAATATTAAGACGGACATAGAAATAGAATGGGGAGATTAGGAAATTAGAGCAAGGTAGACAGTCATACATTCATACTGGGGGACAGAGATAGAACCAGAGAGAGACAGACAGACAGACAGACAGACAGACAGACAGACAGACAGACAGACAGACAGACAGACAGACAGACAGACAGACAGACAGACAGACAGACAGACAGACAGAGACACAGAGAGACACAGACACAGACAGAGAGATACAAACAGCCAGACAAAGCCGAACACTGCACTCACCTGTTTTCGAGAAGATAATAGTTATCTTTGCGATCGACGCAGGAACCGATCCTCGAGAGTTCGGAAGCAGCAATCACAACGGACCCTAATCTACTTTCGAACCAATCGTCTCTCCATCCGTCTGGAAACAAACAGCTGCTGCTGCTGCTGCTGCTGCTGCTGCCTTCTGGAATATTGACAAGAAGAAGATGCTTTGAGGGTTGTTCTCGTATTAGAGCTAATCGGTTTTGATCAGTCATTCCATTCATTCGTTCAGAGGACTTAAATAGCGCCGCTCAACGATACCTAGGGGCCTACTCAGAGGCGCTCCCAGCCCAACTACGGCGATAAAGAACAATTTCCAGATGTATGTATGTATGCCGTAGTGTATGCATGTATGAATATAGTTCGAGGATTCGTGACTTTCGGCTTTAAAAATCGGAAAAATGCGTGAATTTTTGGCCTATTTTAAAATTCGTAGAAATTCGTAGAAGTTAAAATTCATTGGGCTATTGTTGGGCCTTTATTACACTGACAGTAGCGTTTTGCAAAAAGCAGTATAAGAAACAACAACAAATGTGATGACGTCACATCATTGTTGCGTTAAGCTTCTGCTTAGAATTTAATGTAAAACTCAATATATAGTTTATTTCGTACCTGGTTACGAGTTAATTAATTTTAGTTAAAACCTAATTTCTCAAAGATGAAAGAATATGGACTCGAGTGGAAGTTTAAAGTGATTTTGGAGGAGAAGGAAAAGGGTAATCCGAAAATACAGTATTATTTTTGTGACAAGGAATTTGTTGGTGGCTCGAATTCTGGAGCATTTGTTCATCAAACCGTGAACTAAAATTCGGGAAGAAGCGTTCAGGAGTTGCAGAAGTTGATCAAAGAAAAGCCTGAGTCGAAAGTGCAGAAGATAAGAGTGGAAGTCCTAGATAAAGCAAAATGAGCAAAAGGTGTGCAGCAGTCCTTAACAGCATTTTGTTCAACAACAAAAGCTATTGATGAGTCGGTCAATCGGACTTTTTAGTGTTGGAATGCCGTTTAATGTTGTCAACAACAGTCACTTCAAATAGGCAACTAGGTCTATGATAGAATTCAAAGTTCAAGACTCTACTGATATTCAGTTACTGTTGTCTTGCTAGTCATCTATCTTTTACGACTGATCGATTGATTGCCTGTGATATTGACATTAACTTGCTAAAAAATTTGAAAAGTAAACAAATAATAAAATTCTTTGCCATTTAGAATTAATTCGTGAAATATTATAAATTTAAAAATTCGTAAAATGCGAAAATTCTCCAACTATGTATGTATGTAAATATATATATATATATATATATATATATATATATATATATATATATATGTGTGTGTGTGTGTGTATGTATGTGTATATGTATGTTTGTGTGCATGCATGTATGTATGAATGCATGGATGTATTTAAACATGCATGTATGTATAGGTAAATGAATGGATGAATCGAAGGATCTACTGATGGGTGCTAGTTATGGCTGATGGATGGCTAGGAAGGGGATCGATCAGGGATTGGTAGATAAGTGTAGGACTGATCACTGATGGATTCCGATGTATATCAACACACTTAACAAACACCTTTGCAACTGTAAGGCGGAAAGATCTCCATAACTGGAGAAAGTCTGGACAAGTGGGAGAGAGAGAAAGACCACTGGGTATGGACGAAATCTACGTGGAATTGTCTTCAATGGGAAACACTGAAAATAACGGATGTAGATTTCCTCTCACAGTCGCAACCTGTAACGCATCCAATTATCCGTCCGTCAGCCTTTCATCTGTTTTTTGTGTTTCTTAGAAGATCCATTGGAGTAATGAAATTTTCACAGATCAAAAGAAACCAATGCCAGTGATGAAAGCGTGGTTACTTCCCTTCCCTTCCAATCCCTTCTGTTCCATTCCCTTCTCTTTCCTTCTCTTGTCTACCTTTGCCTTGACTTCCATTCCATATCTTTCTCCTCAGTTTCCTTCTTTTTCCTTCCATTTTTTTTAATCCTTCCCTTCTCTTGGCTCTCCACTTCTCGGTTTCCCTTCTCTTCCATTTCCTTTTGTTGTCACATACATACAGACATTAGTACACAAACACATACTGTACAGCGCAGTGCAGTTAGCACGCACTTAATTAAAGAAAAGATTTTATTATTATTATTATTATTATTATTATTATTATTATTATTATTATTATTATTATTATTATTATTATTATTATTATTATTATTATTATTATTATACACACCTACGTACATGCATACGCGCGTACATGCATACATGCATACGTACATGCATACAAATACACGTACATAAACACGCACGTGTACACACACATGGTGCTACAGGTATAGCGTGTAAATAATACTCTTTAGATTCTTTACAACGGCAGCCACAGAGTTGAAATAATTCCTCGGAAGAGAAGAAGAATCTAATCATCTGAACAGGTAAAAACTTCCTGGCGCCGTCGTTCAGTCTCGTTTCTGCTTGGTTGTCAAAGACGGCGGCCGACGCGCGGTGCCTTTGATCTTACGCAAAGAATCAAATCACCTGACATTAATTGGGCGTCGGGTCGGCTTCTCGACGCTGCTTTACGCCGGCTTTTTGGCACCAGAAGAATGAAACAGTTGTAGAGGTTGTTGGTGGGAGAGTGGGCGGAAAGGTTGGTGGGTTTGAGTTGATGGGCCTGGTTGGTGGGAGGGAGGGTTGGCTGATGGGTTGGTTTATTGGGGTGGGAGGGTTGCGAATCAGTGCACGGATGGACGGAAGGAAGGATGAAGGAAAGGAGTGAAGAAGGCAGTAATCTCACCAGTGTCTAATGGCGACTAATGCACAAGGCATTAACCGATGGCGCACCAAAACCAAGCCATAATCTGTCAATATCCGGACAATTTGCTAAGACCAGTCTATGGCAGGTAAGCAATTTGAAGAGGTAAGTCGTGTGTGTGTGTGTGTGTGTGTGCGTGTGTGTGCGTGTGTGTGTGTGTGTGTGTGTGTGCGTGCGTGTGTGTGTGTGTGTGTGTGTGTGTGTGTGTGTGTGTGTGTGTGTGTGTGTGTGTGTGTGTGTGTGTGTGTGTGTGTGTGTGTGTGTGTGTGTGTGTGTGTGTGTGTGTGT
>CAUVYU010000137.1:0-19462 GCA_963556255.1 Allolobophora icterica | reverse complement strand
CTCCCGATTCAATTTCTAAAGCCAATGCCACTACTATGCAGAAATGCGTTGGGGGTATCACGACGCAATGCAAATAGCGATGTCGTATTTCGTACGATTTACGGATACAATATTTATATTGGAATTTTTATAGAACCCAATAAACTTAGCCTCAGCCAATAAAGCTGTCTACAGTGGAAAGCGATGAAAAATTCATGTAATCCTGTGTTGCCGTAACAACGCCCGATGTCTATTTATAGTGCGCTATATCTGTTTACCAGAAGCGACGACTGTCCTTCTCTCAGGCGAGAAAGATTTGAAAATTTATTTTCCAATTACAGGCAGATAAATGAAAACAACGGTCCTTATGAATATGCAAAAGGAGACGACCTACACAAAGACCATCCCTTGATCTACAGACCTTCGCACGCCGTCTACGTCTCCGGAACTTTGGTCCTGTGGAGCAAGGGAAAGAGATTCTTTGGAGCGGAATGTCTCAACTACCTACCGACCGACGTGCGTCGAATACCTGTCCTACTCGTAAATATCTGATGATTCGAGAGATTTCCTGGCGCAACGTCGACCGCCATCTACGAGTGACAACTGGACGAAGAGACAACCGTGAACCACAAGCACCACATTACCTATAGGCCCTAATTGTCGTTCATCATCTTCGATTGTGCGAGCGTCATGATTTGTCACTATGCTTTCATCTGAAAACTCTAGTTGGGAATCAGTAGGTTGGAGTCTGCGTTTGTGTGCAAGCCTGTAACTGCTGACTTTTCTGGTTATCTGAGTAATTTTTTTATAACTGACTAATGTTCCGTTTTAAGCTTTAGGCTCATTTTAGGCATCATTTAGGCTAAAGTATTACTTCCCTTGAATAACGCTATGAAAATTTCGTTAATAAAGAATTTACGAATAAATAGCAGCATAATAATAAAATAGCAACCTAGGATTAACACATAAAATGTGATGGGGCTAATAAATATGTCCCTGAGGAGAATTAAAGAGTCACTGAAATTATGAGTTTACGACAATGATTTTTCAGAAAAAAACTAAACAGAGGAAAGTAGGCTAAATCAAAGTAGATACATAAATGAAGACACTAATAAGAGATATTTGAATAGGAAATAGGCACGAAAAACGTAATAAATCTCACAATCAAATGCCATATGCAACAGAAAATACAAAGAGCAACAGAGAGTGCAACATAAGATTCACAATGCAACAGAGAATATACATTTCAACAGAGAATGTAGGGGAGACTGGGGTTGCTTGTTACAATTTTGTCTTTTTATGTTCTACAGCGATGGATATGCTGTCAATAAATACCAAATTTTGGACATATATAAACTAGTATGTCATGAATGAATGTGCACTATTGGTGGTAGTGAATATCTGAAAGTTTTAAGGAAACTATGGATTTACGGGGCCCCCTCAACTGTAACAAGCAACCCCGATATCGGGGTTGCTTGTTACAGACACTGGGGTTGAAATGTTACAATACAAAAATATTTGACACACTTCATAGCAAGCCACTTAAGTGATCTTAATCACAAAATGTATATAAAACATGATGCCCTATTGTTTTCAATAATGTCATACAATGATATGACATTACTAATTTAATGATGGAAATAAAACCAAATTATAATTTCTTAATTAAACTAAATGGTGTCCGCATCTGAACATTGCGGTGTCATCGAATTTTAGGCCTACTGTCAGTCATCTTCACAATTATGACAGACATAATAGTCTGAGCCATCTGTGCAATCAGAATGAGACCAGTCCTTGCACTCTAAACATTGCACCCATGCGTCGTCAAATGTTTCTCCACAGACGAGGCATGCAGTGAGTCTCTTGTTTTTCTTAGTGCCTTTAGCATTAACAGCAGAAACGAGCTTTACCTTCTTCTGTTTAGGCAGACCTAATGCAGCTTTAGGCCTACATTACTGCTTCTTAAACGAAAAAAACGTAACATAATTTTACTGGTTGATAAATATATAGGCCTATAGGGATATATCTTCGTTTATTTGAAATTCCACGACGACAGACCACGTCAATGGTTAGGCCTACAACGAATAACAAAGGATAAGGAAAAATGAGCCTTCATGTATTTAGATAATGTTATTTGGACATGTGAAATAGGTAAAGAAAAGGTAGAACACTGCACAAATCTCTGTTCAAAACTCATAATTTCATGCCATCACATGACGGGGTTGTTTGTTACAGCTCTGTAACATCCAACCCCGTAGCCATTTCCAGAAATAAACATCATACCACAACGATACGCACTCTCTATTACGAATTGTAATGCCCTGATAATGCAGGCATGTTATCCTAGAATGTATAAAATTCAATAGGTCGGAAAAAGCTGTGATATTAGTACCGCTAGAAAACAAACTGCAAGCTTACCAAAAGTTACTCGAAGGTGTCGTAAAACCTTTTTTTAATCTAGAATTAACAATATTTCACCGAACGACTCGATATTTCGCTGAAAGGTCAAGGCCGAATGGGCGTATGTGCAGAATAATCGTTTAGTAAACAGTTGCGATTATTCCAGAGTAATCGCTACTGTAACAAACAGCCCCTGTAACAAGCAACCCCAGTCTCCCCTACATATAAAAAAAGAATACACAATTCAATAAAGAATACACAATTCAACAGAGAATGCACAAGTCAACAGAGAATACACAATTCAACAGAGAATGCACAATTCAACAGAGAGTACACAATTCAACAGAGAATACACAATTTAACAGAGAATACACAATTCAACTGAGAGTACACAATTCAACAGAGAATACACAATTCAACAGAAAATACACAATTCAACAGAAAATGAGAATTAACAGAGAATGAACACTTTTACACAATTCAACAGAGAATACACAATTCAACAGAGAATACACAATATAACAGGGAATGCACAATTCAACAGTAGATATTCAATGCAACATAAGATTACGCAAAGCAGCGAGGTGTGCAATACAGCAAACAGAACAAATGAACAAATTGCGTAACAAATTAAATTAATTCCCAGCAGACAGTTGCGTAAACGCAACTGAACAGTTTCAATAATTGATCAGCTAAGCAACACATGATAAATTATTCCTTACTGAGACTTCTACAGAAAGAATACGACGCGGAAACAAAATGACAAACGAGAAAGAAAAACCGAAGTAAGTCATCCATAGATCTTTGCTTGCTGACGTCCACTTTACATCAGTGGCATCGTTCTACTTAACCCGTAGATTTATCCCTTTTATCCAGCTTCCGAATCACATTCATCTTCATCCCCCGGCGCCCTGGTGACTATAGATTACCGCATCCTAGGCAAGAGCTCCGTCTTTCTTGCGGCGATACCAAGCAGCCTATTATTTCAATTATGTTGCCCTGAAGTTGATTTGTGTGTTGCTGCTAGGACCGTGTAGTTTTTGGTGTCGTCGTCATCATTATTCGTCGTTGTTTGTCATCATTTACGTCACGTCTCTAGCGACGGAGAGAAAGAATAGAACGGCTTGATTAAAGGAAACTAACGGGTTGTAGCTAAATGTGATGTAGCGATCCTAGTGTTATGTAGTTTCGCTATGTGTTACCCAGTGTAACCGATATGGGTTGTACTGTAACTATATGCAATGTATTTCTACTGTGCCTTCTGTAGTGTAACAAAACTGGAAACATAATATGCCTTTTAATTATTTAATAGCAAGGCATTTTAAGTAAAAATTTAAATTATTTTCAAATGAATGTATTTACCCAGGCGAAATGAAACTTGCTACCAAAGCCGTTGTAAAAGGTTCTACATGATAAATTATATATTCTTTAGGCCCCTGAGGAGTGTGAAGCCCTAAGCTGTAGCTTTTTTTTTAGCTTATGTCTAAATCTGACTCTGCGTAACAGCCATTGTGTGAGACCTGCGTTAAAGGTGGTACATTAGGTATCGAGGTAGGTGACTAACTAATGAATCCTAGTGGATATTGTGTAGCGCTGGTTCTGAGTAAACAGTGAGTGGGAAAACAATACGTGGAATGTGGTAAGTCAATGCGCTGGAGTAAGTGGAGCGTGGTAGTAAGTGCATCGTTGCTGATCCGTGGCTGAGTTTCCCTGGAACTGATGATAGAGAGACGGCGACTGAATAACAGCCAGACAGAGACAAACAGAGATATAAAAGGACGAACAGGATGACAAAAAACTTTAGTCAAATGTTCCCAGTGTGTTGGACTAAATTTCCTATAGACGAAGAAGAAGAAGATGCAGAAGAAGAGGAGGAGGAGGCAGGGCATATTTTAACTGTATAACTAGTGGGACAAATGTCCCAGTAGTCTTAGGATTTGTCCCAGTAGTCAGAGCGATTTGTCCCAGGCAATGTATGTATAAAGTACAACTAGTGGGACAAATGTTGCAAGAATTTAAAGATTTGTCCCAGTAGTACAATGAGAAAGGTATGACATTATTGTTGAATGACCCCTTGTTATTGGTTGGGAGACCCGAGAAAAGTTGTAAAAGAAGGTGATGACTAAAAAAAAAGGTCATCAACTTTTTTCGGAGATCAATTTTGACATTTTTTTAGAAAAAGTCTAAAAGTTGTAAGTTTGTGAAGATTAATTCCTTAAAAAAAGTTCTTCGACCAGATCATGGCCGACTTTCTCCGACCCACCTCTGAGAGACGAGTTCCAAAGAAAGATCATGAACTAGACCCATGGCTGATTTTGTCCCAGTAGTCAAAATTCCTTAAAATATGCACTGGGAGGAGGGGTGGGGAGGGGATGGGAGGGAGGGAGCGAGAGGGAAAGCGAGAGAGGGAGAGGGAGAAAGAGAGGGAGAGGGAGAGGGAGAAGGAGAGGGAGAGGGAGAGGGAGAGGGAGAGGGAGAGGGAGAGGGAGAGGGAGAGGGAAAGAAAAATGGGGGGCGAGAGCGAGAGGGAGAGCAAGAGCGAGAGGGAGAGGGACAGCGAGAGGGACAGCGAGAGCGAGAGAAAGAGGGAGAGGGAGTGGGAGAGGGAGAGGGAGAAAGAAAAGGAAAAGGATAAGAAGAAGAGCAGTCATTTAAGCTAGCCCCGAGGCAGCCATGGGTATGAATTGTTAGTGACTTCATTTTCTTAGCATCGGCATAGGATTGCGGATGGCCAGTCCTCACCCTCGCCGTCTCTTCTTAACACCGACAGTGTACAGTCAGTGTACTCATTATATCTGAGTTTGCTACGGGACGCACGCGGAGCAGAAATCTCGAACCAAATTTCTGCCCAGGCAGGGATTTGAACCCCCAACCTCTCGATTGACAGACAGTCCAGCGCGTAACCACTACACTATGGAGAACCCACTTTGATAATGCCCTCCTTAAAAGCTCTGAAATACACATAGCTGCACAAGCAATTCTCATAGTTCTGGGCTAATACAGTTGACACGACTTCTACAGCCCTTATTACAATGGTCTACTGAATGATTTGTCGTTTTTACAATTACAACTAAACACACGAATTACGAGTAAGCTTAGGATCACGATTACAATTACATTATTGAGATTACAATTACATTACTGAAATTATAATTACGGCTACTTGTAAAATTAATATAGGTCAAAGTGTTGTTTGAAATCGTTTGGTACTACTTGAATCTGCTCATCAGAATTATAGACCAAACGGATGGTCTTACGGACAAGTGGGCTAACCCCTTTTTTCATTTTACGGAGAAAATCAATTTTTTTTAAATTACCATTTTAGTATTCCGTTTATTTTTAAAGTTGTTATATATTCAATATTGCTTTGAACATAGACTGCTACACAGCATTTAAAAAGTTTGAGATAAATGCTATTAGCAGAGAAAAAAAGCAAAAAGCTGGTTAGCCCACTTGTCCATAATTCATATTGCTCTAATCTGAGTTAGCCCACAAGTGTACAATAATAAAATGTAGAATCATTAACTTTATTATGCAATTCTAACATTAAGAAAACAAGTTAAGACTCGCTTAGACTAAGACTGGTCACGACTAGTTAAGTTTAGTTACCATAAATCTACAAAATAGCGTTAAAATTGGGAAAGGATTTAGTGTAGAACCTAAATGGCAACTAAACATGTTGAAAACACAACAATTATTAGCATTGAACACCACGCTATTGATTTTGTTCGATTTCAAAGTCTAAAACTTCCGGAAACCCATCAATGTCATCCTCCTGCGGTTTTGCAGCAGTAGGCAAGGTGTTGTAGAAATTGTGATGAATTGGAGGAATGAGATGTAGCATGCTCAATAGGTCCTTCTTTTTCAGCGGATTTATTTTTCGTTCGCCTTCAGCATATAGCTTGCCCCGCGGTATTTGATCAAGTGGCACATTTCTTCCTCGTTTAGAAATGTCAACTTCTTTCCAATCTTCTATTGGATCATGACTGTAGCGTACAAATAGTGTCTTAGGACATGACCGGCGATATTGGATTTGCTTCATGTGCAACCAGTTGACCTTATCCTTGCTTGTATCTTGTTTCCTATTTGTAATCTGCTGCTCCAGTGGTGCTGTTGTTAGAAATCTGTCAGTTAATGACGTTGAATGGCCTCGATTTACTTCGTGCTTCAGAAATGATGTCATACCATTCTTGGGGGTGAAAAATATGAGGGTGATATTTTCGGCGTTTCTCTATGTCTGAGAAGTCAGAATCATTAGGCAAGAAACTGTGACCGCTTTCCAAGAATTTTTGAGTTATGGTGGAATATGGTAAACTGGTGTCACTCACTAACGCAAGCATCGAAACAGACATCTTAATATTTCGATTTTGGCCACCACAGCTGTCAGACCATGCTATTAACTCTGATTTATCACTATCTGCATTGTCGTAAATATATTTATTTAGACAAGATGCAATCTCCTGGGAACCTCTGGATGCTTGGGCCTCGTGCCAAACATGCATATGACCTGTTTCATTTTCACAGTTGTGAATGCCCAAGTTATATACCATAAGTTGTCTTTTATAGTACACAACATTAGTGCTTAGTGATGGAGTAGGCAGAGTACTTTGGAGGTCAAATGTTATCACAGACGCAGTGTTCCTCGAGTTTTTTGCCTCATGCCTGTCAGTTGTAAGTGCATCACAAGCAAGTTGTGCACTTCTCTGATGGCTATCTCTGTTTGCTTCAATGTCTTTGATTTTCTGTTCTATGTCATCATCTTTTTTCTGCTGTTGCAATGCTGCAAGCTGGACCTTGAAACTGTCACAACGTGTGCAGGTATCTTTCTGTGGCTCCTTAAATTTCAAGTTAAAGTCACGGTGGAATATCTTCCTATAAAGAGCTTCACTGATGGGATTAACTTTCCTCTGGCTGCAATCTGTACAATACATTCTATACATCAAAGCCAAGTTTAATGTTTGTGGCAGATATTTCACATGTTCGTTATCTTTTCGACAGTAATGACTGATGTATTGAGGATAACTGCTTATGTGTCTCCTAACCATATCGACATCCACGTCTGATTTCTTATTTGCTGGGGATTTTTTCCCTCGTTTCTCACTAAATGATTCTTCTACTTCTCTGCTTAGTGCTCGCCCAAGACTACCGTTTGACAACTGCAGTACATTGCAAAACATTTTTTTGCATACTCTAACATCTGTGAGGTCCTCCTTAGTTAGACAAAATGTGCGTGTTTTCTGCCTGCGCGATTCGTTTAACTTATCGCTGTAGCGTTTCTTCACAGAAATCTGCCGAACGTGTCCGCATATAAAAGCTAACTTTGCGTCACGTGTTGAGTTCCAATAAAGATTAAACATGTGTTGTTTTTCAGCAGTAGACAATTTTGAAGCACATTTCACTGGACATAAACAGTCATAGTCTCTAAAGACGATAGCAGCCACTTGTTTTCCAGATCGGTTCATGTACTGTTCTCCATTGTTTCTCTTTTGTTTTGCTACATTTCGTTTCCAACTACTTGAATCACCAAACCTCTTTTTTGTAAATGATTGAGTGGGAACAATATTATCTGCCGTTTGAATTAGGACCTCTGAACTTCCTTCTGCAACAGCTTGATCCAAGACTGGTCCAGTTGTGGCAATGACATACTCAGTTGTTGCATCAGAATTTTGGTCAGCAGCTGGTTCAGCTGCAGTTGGTCGAACGATGACAGCTTTCGTTGATGGTTCGTTAGAGATCAGCTCTGGCTCTGCTACGGTTGGTTGAGCAACGACAGTTTCCACCAGTTCTTCGACTGGTTCGGATGGGGCTGGTGCGGCAACAACAGATTCTGCTGCTACTTGGTCAGTGACTTGTTTGGTTGCTGTTGGTGGCAGTACCGTCGTTGGTCGAACGATGACACCTTCCGTTGATGGCTCGTTAGAGATCAGCTCTGGCTCTGCTACGGTTGGTTGAGCAACGACAGTTTCCACCAGTTCTTCGACTGGTTCGGATGGGGCTGGTGCGGCAACAACAGATTCTGCTGCTACTTGGTCAGTGACTTGTTTGGTTGCTGTTGGTGGCAGTACCGTCGTTGGTCGAACGATGACACCTTCCGTTGATGGCTCGTTAGAGATCAGCTCTGGCTCTGCTACGGTTGGTTGAGCAACGACAGTTTCCACCAGTTCTTCGACTGGTTCGGATGGGGCTGGTGCGGCAACAACAGATTCTGCTGCTACTTGGTCAGTGACTTGTTTGGTTGCTGTTGGTGGCAGTACCGTCGTTGGTCGAACGATGACACCTTCCGTTGATGGCTCGTTAGAGATCAGCTCTGGCTCTGCTACGGTTGGTTGAGCAACGACAGTTTCCACCAGTTCTTCGACTGGTTCGGATGGGGCTGGTGCGGCAACAACAGATTCTGCTGCTACTTGGTCAGTGACTTGTTTGGTTGCTGTTGGTAGTGGTACCATCGTTTCTACCAAAGACTGCGTTGCGTACGAGTTGGTTGCCATTAAAGTCTCATAGTCTTTAAATTTTGATGGTACTTTACGAGAGCGTTTGCTGCCGTCTATCAGAATGAAAGAAAATTCAAATGTTTTCAATTAGAGTTATTAAAATTGAAATATTATATACGTTTACTTTAGTCAATAAACATAATCTAACTAGATAGACGGAATCCAACACTAAAATAATATTATTAGGCCTATTAAGAGTCCCGTCTAGACGGAACTGTAGCCACTGCGTTATAATAACATTAACAATCTCAACCTCAATATTCGTTTATTAGAAAAACATTGAGAGAACGCAACGCTTTACATGAACATATAGATAGACAACAACAACAACAATTAATTTTGGTCAGTGACTTGTTTGGTTACTGTCTTTTGGTAGCGGTAGTTGAACGATGACAGCTTCCGTTGGTGGTTCGTTAGAGATCAGCTCTAGCAGCAATTTCCTTTTTTTTACCACGATTAGATAAAACATTAGAAACATTCTTGATAGCATACCTGGTACAATATCATTATTGTCGTCATTAGATCTTTCAGAATCATTTATTATTAAAGCAAAAGCCTCACGGAAACTAAACCTTCGCTTGTTTATCCGTGCCATGTTTCTTTGTCGTTACGACGCATCGCTTGGCCCACTTGTCCATAAAGCCAATCAGCATAGCCCATATGGTCACGTGCATATTTTTAAACAATGTAATTGGTGCATGGCTTAGCCCACTTGTCCATAGATGTAAACGTGATAGAAGAACGTTTTCATGGAATAATACAGAAACTGAAAATTTCGAGGTTAGCCCACTTGTGCATAAGACCATCCATTATTTATTATTTTATTTTTAACCGTTTTCTGATAGTGGCAGTCACTAGTGATTGCGTTCCATTTCCCCCATCTGCCTGAGAAGCATTCTAACATTTCGGGAATGTAATTACTACTGCGACTATATGTATCATAGTCCTTATATTCCTCCTCCATGTTTCCTCCTCCATTTATCGATACGCCACTGTAACACTACTCGATACAATTATCCATACAATATGGTTAACTGCAGCGAAAACGCGTATTACACACACAATAACACACACACACCCACACACACACACACACCCACACACACACACACACACACCTACACACACACACACACACACACACACACACACACAAACACACACACACACGGGCACATATTCAGTTTCTTATCTCTGTTTTATGATGCTTTTGATGTAGCATAATTGGTTTTATTTTTCAACACTCTTAACTTTTTTGCCCTCTGTTTTCCAACTTTTATTATCTTCTATTTTTTATATTTTCTCTCAGCGTGTTCACGGTTCGCTTTTGGTTTTTCAATTAAAGAATATTAGAAATATTAATAATATATATGTTGCTATTCTGTATAAGACCTCAAGTTACGGTAGCATTAAACGCATATGATATAATGAATTATATAATATATATATATATAATATATAAATGTGCATGTATGCCTTTGATACCACTGTACATGTATATGACCTCAATTTTTCCTCACAGAATTGGCTGACAGAGCTGATGAGCCTGCGGACATTCATATTTTCTCCTAATTTCCTCCGTCTATCCTCGTTTGTTTTGACCCACGACCTTCATTCCTCATCCTTCTGCTTGCTTTCACCCGCAGCCTGTTTCTCAGACTGCCTCCTTCTCCTACCTACTCTCCCTTCTCCCTACCCATCTGCTTATCGCTCTATGTTAGCCTACCTCCAATTTTTCCTCCTTCTACTCTTCTTCCTCCTTCTTCACCTTCTCCTCTTCCTAATTCGCCTGGCGATGTTCTTCCTCATGTTTCCATACATCATCGTGTATTTTCTTCCACTTTGTACTTTCACCCATCTACGCAATTCCGGCTCGCTCTTATCTTCTTTGTCTTGTTCTCGACACCTTCCATACGCCTCCAGGTCCTTTCCTGCCACGTCCTTGCTCTGCTGCTCTTCCTCAGCGCATCCTCTGTCCTCATTCATCTTCTCAACACATCAAACATACTATTCTTCCTTTCTCTTCCTCAGTTTCCTCCTCCCAATTTCTCCTCCTCTCTCCTGAACGTATTTCTTCCTATTCTATTTTCTTTTCTCTCCTCCTCCGACTATACATCTTCAATTCTCTTCTTCCCTCCTACGTGTTTAATCCTCCATTTCCATTCCTCTTCTTTCTCTTCCTCCTGTCCTTCCTCCGACTAAAGGCCCAAGTCTTTAATCATCTCACTGCCTTTCTCCATATCCCCTCTGCTCATTCTGCTTGACCGATTGTTGCAGTTCGCCTCCTCCTATTTCTCCTCCTCCTCCTCCTCCTCCTCCTCTTTCTCAGTTTCGTCCGTTCAGTCTTCTGCTCCTTCCTGCTGCTTCTTCCCCTCAGTGTCTTCCTTTGCCTGTTTACGTCTTGCTCAATTTTTCAGTCGTTTCGGAGCAGCGGTCCGTAGCAACCTTCGTCTAATTTCCCTGAGACATAAGACTCTCACCGACTGAACATCTGTCAAAGCCAGTCTCAACGAATGCGAATAATGCAAACGGACGGATGAATGGATACGAACGGAGGGAGGACGGGTCGACAGCGGGCGGATGGACGGAGGGGTGGAAGGATGAATGGATGGGTTGACGGGTGGATGGACTGGCGGATGGATGGACGGACGGATCTATAAATGGCCGGATAGACGGTGGATGGATGGATGGATGGATGGACGGATGGATGAATGGACGGACGGATGGATGGACGGATGGACGGATGGATGGAGGCTCGAATGGATGGATGGATGGATCGAAGAACGGATGAATGGATGGACGAACGGATGGATGGACGAACGCATGGATTTCTGGATGGATGGATGGATGGATGGGTGGATGGATGGATGGATGGATGGATGGGTGGACGGATGGATGGATGGGTGGATGGATGGATGGATGGATGGATGGGTGGACGGATGGATGGATGGGTGGATGGACGGATGGATGGATGGACGGATGGATGGGTGTATGGATGGATGGATGGATGGATGGATGGGTGGATGGATGGATGGATGGATGGATGGATAGGTGGATGGACGGATGGATGGATGGACGGATGGATGGATGGATGGATGGACGGATGGATGGATGGGTGGATGGACGGATGGATGGATGGACGGATGGATGGGTGTATGGATGGATGGAGGGATGGACGGATGGGTGGACGGATGGATGGATGGACGGATGGATGGATGGACGGATTGGCGGATGGATGGACGGATGGATGGATGGACGGATGGATGGATGGATGGACGAACGGATGGATGGACGAACGGGTGGATTTCTGGATGGATGGATGGATGGATGGATGGGTGGATGGATGGATGGATGGATGGATGGATGGATGGACGGATGGATGGATGGATGGACGGATTGGCGGATGGATGGACGGATGGGTGGATGGACGGATGGATGGATGGACGGATGGATGGGTGTATGGATGGATGGAGGGATGGACGGATGGGTGGACGGATGGATGGATGGACGGATGGATGGATGGACGGATTGGCGGATGGATGGACGGATGGATGGGTGGACGGATGGATGGATGGACGGATGGATGGATGGACGAACGGATGGATGGACGAACGGATGGATTTATGGATGGATGGATGGATGGGTGGATGGATGGATGGATGGACGGACGGATGGATGGATGGATGGATGGATGGACGGACGGACGGACGGACGGACGGACGGACGGACGGACGGACGGACGGACGGACGGACGGACGGATGGATGGATGGACGGATGGATGGATGGATGGACGGATGGATGGACTAACGGTTGGACGAATGGATAGATGGATGGACGAATGGATGGATAGATGGACGAATGGATGGATGGACAAACGGATGGATGGACGAACGGATGGACGAGTTGACGGATAGATGGGCGAATGCATGGATAGATCAAGAGATGGATAGATGAACGGACGGTGTCGAATAAGGCAACAAGCATAACTAACAGTTGAATAGGGTTCAGAAAAGTTGTAACGTTGATAAAAAGAGAACGGAATAGATGACCATGTAGATGGAGATTACGACACTGAAAGGAGAGATTGGACAAAATCAAGCTGAGAGATACACAGATACAGAGGCAAACAGACGATAGAAAATTAGTCAGGCAGACAATCAGACAGACAGGAAAACAGACAGACAGGACGTTAGACTGATAACGCAATTCTGTGCATATGACCAAAGCAATCGGACGAATCCTGACACCCTCCACTTCGTTTGCTTTATGTTTTTCTCGATGTTTGTAACGACCGACCATTTCTGAACTCGGAACAGCGCTGATGAATTCAGCCTTCAGCACGCAATAACGCTCACCACTCGGGTCTTAAGTCCAACAGCGTTGAACATTAACATGAACAGTAGTCATACGTGAAAGCTAAACCCAACTTCATAACCTTCAGACGTGAGAATGCCATGAACGCAAATGTCATGATTATCATATCGCATCGTCGTACTCTCAGTAAAATTTCTAATCGTATTAAATCAAAATGCCACACATCCTATTGCACGCCTTGTTATACTGATTACATTAACATAGAGCTGGTGCTGATTACAAAAATGTCATCGATTAATCTCTAGAATTTAACTTCGATTAACTTCGATTAATTTGGTATCTGTTAGGTAAAGCATGAAAAACTTAAAAATGTAGTCACTCAGTTACTGCGTTAATTGCAAGGGAGACAGTTAATTTTGTCGCAATGTTCGACTTTTCATCAGCATTTACCTTAAATTCAAAATAATCGCTTAATTTTCCACTCAAACGTTTCACAGTATCATTGTTCGCCATATTGTTTACTCCGGAAATGGGCCGCTCGACACCACGAAATAAGAAAATTAATCGAACAAGCCGAAATTAATCGATTAAAATTTTTGACGATTGATCGCTAAAATCCGCAGCCCTACATTAATTGCTTCAAGTTCTCGTTTGAGTTAAACAACGTTGAAACAACAGACCACCCATTTCTGCCTTTCCTCATGGCTAAAGAAGACAAAGGTTCATATGTCCAGCCCTGCTCTAAATAGCTCCCCAGTCGTGTACCATCAAAGCCGATGCCTTCGTGTAAAGCTTTTCTGATATTGAGAGCAAAGGTTAGATCATCCCCGCGGTGTTAAATAAACATACATTGTTATGCTATAATATTACACCGTGGAATCAGTAAATGATGGACGAACCCCAAACAGCAAATTATACAGATGATCGTATGTGCCGTATACCTAGTGATAAGGCTTGCAAGCATACACGTTTGTATGGGTTCATCAGCCTGTAATTTACATGTATGTGTTTTTCTTGTACAAAACGATACTACTGTGTTTGATATTGCTCTCTTTCCAATGTTCAGAAGCACACACACGAACGTACAATAAAACATCGAAGGCGCTGAGCAGTTGCGAGCTAAGTACACAGTGACTGCCTAAGGGGAGGCTTAACAGTACACAGTGACTGTCTAAGGGCGAGGCTTAACAGTACACAGTGACTGTCTAAGGGGAGGCTTAACAGTACACAGTGACTGTCTAAGGGGGAGGCTTAACAGTACACAGTGACTGTCTAAGGGCGAGGCTTAACAGTACACAGTGACTGTCTAAGGGGAGGCTTAACAATACACCAGTGTGATTCTCGTTAACGTTAACGATAACGAAAATGTTCGTTAACGAACAAAAAATGATTTCGTTAACGATAACTATAACTATAACTAAAAAATATCATTAACTATAACTATAACTATAACGAAAATAACACTAACGAAAATTCATTGCTATTTTCGTTAATACGATAAAAAAAT
This sequence comes from Allolobophora icterica, assembly GCA_963556255.1. Classification (NCBI taxonomy): domain Eukaryota; kingdom Metazoa; phylum Annelida; class Clitellata; order Crassiclitellata; family Lumbricidae; genus Allolobophora; species Allolobophora icterica. The sequence continues at coordinate 4,770 of CAUVYU010000137.1, read as the reverse complement.
TACAATATCAACTAACGTGAGAATGTGAAAATACAGCCGTTAACGAAAGCAAAATGAATCCTATGTTCGCCTTGGATGTCGGTGAATATGGAATGGCTGGCCTCCTATTTACATAACCGCTCATCTTCTGTTATTTATGGTTCCACTATGGTTCCACTAGGTCCCCTTGGGCCCCAGTCCGGATCGGCCTTCCTCAGGGTTCCGTTTTGGGTCCCCTCTTATATATCATTTTCACCTCGGATCTTTGCCATCTTCTTACTTCCTGCTCTCTGTCTAACCAGCTTTATGCTGATGATGTACAGGCTTACACTCATTGCTCTGCCTCTGATGCCGCCACTGCAGTCCGCCTTATGTGCCTCTCCACTGACTCATTGGTAGCCTGGATGTCTTCTAACCGCCTCCGTCTGAACCCCTCCAAGACCCAATATATATGGCTGGGTACTCGCAGGCAACTCGGTAAGATTGATCTTGCTAGCCTTGCTACTGAATTCCCTAATGTCGTCTTCTCCACTTCTGTTCGTGACCTTGGTGTCACCTTGGACTCTGAACTCACCCTCTCCCAGCATATTTCGCAGTTGAGCCGGGGTTGTTATTTCCAGTTACGTCAGCTCCGTGTGGTCTCCCGCTCTCTCTCTCCCAAGCACGCAGCTACTCTCGTTCATGCTTTCATTACCTGTCGACTTGATTACTGCTGTTCTCTCTATATTGGTCTCCCTCACACTCGACTGCATTGCCTTGAACGCGTTCTACGCTCTGCTGCGCGCCTCGTTGGGCGCATCCCTAAGTTTGGTCACGTGTCTGACTACATGCGTGACGTCCTCCACTGGCTTCCTTTTTCGCAACGCATTGTATACCGGGTTGCTTCTATTGTCTGGCAGTGTCAGCTTGGCCGCGCTCCTTTCTATCTACGTGAGCTTTGTTTTCCAGCGTCCGCACTTCTTGGTCGCCGTTCACTCCGTTCCACCGCCCGCGGTGACTTACATGTTCCTTTCGCTCGCACTGCAACCATGCAACAGCGAGCATTCTCCGTTGCCGGTCCCACTATCTGGAACGGCCTTCCTGTTGGACTGCGGTCTCTCCCTCGAGACTCATCCACCTCTTTCTTCTCTGCTCTTAAGGCTGTTCTCTTTCGTCGAGGTTGGGCTGGGAGCGCCTCTGAATAGTTGCCTTGAAGAGCGCGCTATATAAATGTCTAATTGATTGATTGATTGATTGATTGATGGAGCGCTGTGTATTCATGAAGCTGAATGCACCCATTCGTCAAAGCTCTAAGCAAATTATTGTGTAGGCCTAACGTGTCTTCATAATTCAGTGTGATTTTCATTAACGATAACGGTAACGAAAATGTTTTCGTTAACGAAAGCAAAATGATTTCGTTAACGATAACTATAACTGTAACTAAAAAATAATATTAACTATAACTGTAACTATAACTAAAATGAAAAACCATTAACTATAACTGTAACTTACTGTAACTAAAATAAAATCTGTAAGGAGAATCACACTGCAATACACAGTGACTGTCTAAAGGGGAGGCTTAACAGTACACAGTGACTGTCTTAAGGGGAGGCTTAACAGTACACAGTGACTGCCTAAGGGGGAGGCTTAACAGTACACAGTGACTGCGTAAGGGGAGGCTTAACAGTACACAGTGACTGTCTAAGGGGGAGGCTTAACAGTACACAGTGACTGCCTAAGGGGGAGGCTTAACAGTACACAGTGACTGTCTAAGGGGGAGGCTTAACAGTACACAGTGACTGTCTAAGGGGGAGGCTTAACAGTACACAGTGACTGCCTAAGGGGAGGCTTAACAGTACACAGTGACTGTCTAAGGGGGAGGCTTAACAGTACACAGTGACTGCCTAAGGGGGAGGCTTAACAGTACACAGTGACTGCCTAAGGGGGAGGCTTAACAGTACACAGTGACTGTCTAAGGGGGAGGCTTAACAGTACACAGTGACTGTCTAAGGGGGAGGCTTAACAGTACACAGTGACTGCCTAAGGGGAGGCTTAACAGTACACAGTGACTGTCTAAGGGGGAGGCTTAACAGTACACAGTGACTGCCTAAGGGGGAGGCTTAACAGTACACAGTGACTGTCTAAGGGGGAGGCTTAACAGTACACAGTGACTGCCTAAGGGGAGGCTTAACAGTACACAGTGACTGTCTAAGGGGGAGGCTTAACAGTACACAGTGACTGCCTAAGGGGGAGGCTTAACAGTACACAGTGACTGCCTAAGGGGGAGGCTTAACAGTACACAGTGACTGTCTAAGGGGGAGGCTTAACAGTACACAGTGACTGTCTAAGGGGGAGGCTTAACAGTACACAGTGACTGCCTAAGGGGAGGCTTAACAGTACACAGTGACTGTCTAAGGGGGAGGCTTAACAGTACACAGTGACTGCCTAAGGGGGAGGCTTAACAGTACACAGTGACTGTCTAAGGGGGAGGCTTAACAGTACACAGTGACTGCCTAAGGGGAGGCTTAACAGTACACAGTGACTGTCTAAGGGGGAGGCTTAACAGTACACAGTGACTGCCTAAGGGGGAGGCTTAACAGTACACAGTGACTGCCTAAGGGGGAGGCTTAACAGTACACAGTGACTGTCTAAGGGGGAGGCTTAACAGTACACAGTGACTGTCTAAGGGGGAGGCTTAACAGTACACAGTGACTGTCTAAGGGGGAGGCTTAACAGTACACATTGACTGTCTAAGGGGGAGGCTTAACAGTACACATTGACTGTCTAAGGGGGAGGCTTAACAGTACACATTGACTGTCTAAGGGGGAGGCTCAGACACGACGTACTCTCCACGTTACAGGCCGAGAGCTTTGACAAATCGGCATTAATATATGTAACAGTGTGCGATGAATGTGATGTGTATAATATGTATGGATGTGTATATTATGAACACGTATGTCTAGGTGAATATGTTCACAACATTGCATACATGCAGAGTTACGAATGTATGAATATGTATAAATATGTATGAATATGCATTTGTGCGTATTAAATATTCCTTAATGTAGTGTTGATATTACGCATGCTTACCTAATGAAAGTTCTTGCTTCATCTGTCCGTTGAAATGTCGTTGACCTCGTTAACTGTCTTACTCGCTTAGTGTTTAGTTTTATCCATAATGAAACCGCTGATCGACAAGAGTAGGAAGGAGGCTGCGGTTGATGACGGACGGTAGACCATCTCTATCCCTCCTCCCCCGTCCGACCGTTTCTAGGCCCCACTGGCACACATGATGTTTCTAGCAGGTGTTCCACAGATCTCCCCTTCTGAGTTTGTTTTCCAACTGTCGGTTGGAATCCGATTCATCTTCTGCCTCTAAGCCTTCCTTCCTTCATCGTTCTCTCCATCAGAGCAAGGTGTATGTTTTTGGTGGTTGTTTTCTCTCTCTTCCACCCATTCCAACGGCCTTCTTTCACACCTGGGTCTCCTCTCTGTTATCAGTCTGTTACACATATCTTCCTCCTCCCTGGTTTAATTCTCTCGTTTAATCCTCCCTTTCCGGCTCTATTTATAACTCTGTCTGTGTGTCTGCCTCTACATCTGCTTAGGTCTCTGTCTTTGTATGTCTTTCTCCTCCCGCTCGCTTTCCACTCTTTCTCTACCACTTTGTCAATCCACACCATTTACTTCATTTTCTACTACTACTCTGTCATGCCATTTGCGGCTGCTATCTCTCCCCTTCTGTTCTTCAAACCTCTATCAATTCCCTCATTCCTTTCCCTCTTTATGGGTCTGCGATAGCCCAGTGGTTAGCTCGCTAGAATGTTAACTCTGAGGTCGGGGGTTCAAATCCCTGCAGAAAAAAATTGTTTAAATTTTCTGCTACACCTGCCCCCTAGACAAATTATCTATAATGGGGACGCGGTGGTGTAGTGGTGTAGGTCTGTGCCTTGTAACCGCAGGGTCGCAGGTTCGAATCCACCTCAAGCCACTGCGTAGCGACCCAAGTGCTTCTAAATTGTTACTTCGACCTTATCGACTGTCTACGAAATACGGCACTCTAATCTCCAGTATTTATTTATAATGAGTACTGTCGGTTGGGAGATAAGAAGGCGAGGGAGAGGACTGGTCAACCGTCTCCGTATGTCGATGCAATGAAAGTGAAGTCGCCAGCATTTCATAGCCACAGCTGCCTCTCAAGCTACCTTAAGGGACTGCCATTTTCTTTTCTTCTTCTTCTTCTTCTTCTTCTTCTTCTTCTTCTTCTTCTTCTTTTTCTTCTTCTTCCTCTTCCTCTTCGTCTTCGTCTTCCTCTTCGTCTTCGTCTTCCTCTTCCTCTTCCTCTTCGTCTTCCTCTTCCTCTTCCTCTTCCTCTTCGTCTTCGTCTTCGTCTTCGTCTTCCTCTTCCTCTTCGTCTTCGTCTTCCTCTTCGTCTTCCTCTTCCTCTTCCTCTTCCTCTTCGTCTTCGTCTTCGTCTTCGTCTTCCTCTTCCTCTTCCTCTTCCTCTTCGTCTTCGTCTTCGTCTTCCTCTTCCTCTTCCTCTTCCTCTTCCTCTTCTTCTTCTTCTTCTTCTTCTTCTTCTTCTTCTTCTTCTTCTTCTTCTTCGTCTTCTTCTTCTTCTTGCTCCTCGTCCTCGTCCTCGTTCTCGTCCTCCTCGTCCTCCTCCTATCCTTCTTCTAATCTAATCTCATCCTCTCGCGCTCTCTCTCTCTCTCTCTCTCCCCTTTATTCATTCTTCTCTTTCCCCACTATTTCCTTCACTCTCTCTCTCTCTGTCTCTCTCTGTCTCTCTCTCTCTCTCTCTCTCTCTCT
>CAUVYU010000135.1:0-17975 GCA_963556255.1 Allolobophora icterica | reverse complement strand
TAGACGATAATATTCACAATATTTTTTCCGACTTTTCCAATGATACTTTTCTGCTTCAATTAGTTAAAAAATATAACGGATTACGTCTGTTACGTCAGGATCCCTACCAATGTATGATTTCTTTTGCATGTTCAAGTAATACAAACATCTCAATGATACGTATTATGCTAAAAAATTTGTCTATGAAATTTGGTACGAAAAAAGAGATTGATAATCAAATATTCTTTACCTTCCCCTCAATGAAGAATCTGTACAACGCATCCATCAACGAATTATGTTCCTGTAGTGTTGGATATAGAGCAAAAGCTATTAAATCTATTGCAGAAAAAATTGTCTCAGGACAGCTAACAATTGATGAATTAAATCGCTGTAAATATGATGAGGCCAGAGCATTACTTACAAGTATTTACGGAATTGGAAACAAAATTGCCGACTGTATCTTGTTGTTTTCTCTAGAAAAGACGGAGGCATTTCCAATTGACGTGTGGATGGGCCGTGCAATAGTAATGTACTACAAAAAATTAATCGACAGTAGAAAAGTCACGTTTATGAATGAAAACAAGAAACTAAGCAATGACCAATATTCAATTTTATCAGAAATAATGAGAAAGCATTTTGGTAAATACGGTGGCTATGCTCAACAGTATCTCTATTACCACATTCGAAATATTAAAAATAAGAAATGGTAACATCAATACATTCAAAAATATATCTTTGTGTATGTCAACTATGTTTCTTATCCAAATTCAATTCTCCATAAGGAAAGTAAATTGGATTTGATCTCGCTATTTTTGGAAAGTTGTTGATTTTCAAAATATCCGTATCCACATTCATCCATTACCTGTTCAAAATCATACTTGGTTTGGTCCTTTTTTTGGTTATGAGTTAACGCATCTCTAATTTTACCAGTATAATCTAAATTCTTTGTGTAAACATACCATAGATTGTGCGCCCCGCGTAGATCAAATAGGTAATCGTACAATTCCTTTGACATCTTGGTATAATATTTATTCATAATCTCGTGGTTTACATCTATCCATGATGGAGTTCTCCACCAAGCTATCCTTTCAAAATCAAATTCCTCGAACTCAGCTCCCAAACTAATTCCTTGGTCAAGAGTTGTTACTATGACGTCTGTTTTACTCGCCACAGCTTTTCTAAAATCAACTCCAGGGTCCATCCATCCTACAAATATTATATCATATTTTTCATTCAAATCCAATGAAACATCTTTAATATGAATAAAGTCTGGCTTTACCCTGTTAAATTCATAGAAAATGCCAGCATCCTTTTCTATGCCAATAGCATCTGGTATAAATTCTCTAATTTTTTCCAAGAAATCTCCATATCCACATCCCACATCCAAATATCTTGGATTTGGAGAAATTGATTTTGCTAGTGCAACCACACGCAGCACGTCTACTTTTCGATAACCAAAATACGTACCGCAAATATATGGAAATATAAAACGTTCATGTAAAGGAGAAACGGAAGAATTTCTAAACTTTCTTAACCTCACTATAAGCTTCATATAGTTTTCGGGGTACTGTACGTCTTGGTATTGTATGTCATTTAGTCAAAGTATACCTTCCATAAAGCTCTCTTCAGCGTTAAGATTGGAAGTTCTTCATTATAATGAAATCCACATTCATCCATTACCCCTTCAAAATCATACTTGTCGACATCTAATGAAAGCTCAGATTCCTTCTTAATCTGCGACCTTACTGTTTCACGTATAATTGAGGACAAATCTTTTTTTGCGTATACGTACCACATTGTATGCGCAGACCGCAATTTGAATAATTCTTTTCTTATCTCATTTGCAAGTGGCGTATAATAATTATTCATAATCTGATAATTTACATCTATCCATGATGGAGTTCTCCACCAAGCTATCCTTTCAAAACCAAATTCTTCGTATTCACATCCACCATTTATACCACATTGGCCTCCTGTATCAAAATTGGTAATAATACAATTGGTAGATCTTGCCACAGCTTTTCTAAAATCAACTCCAGGGTCCATCCATCCTACAAATATTATATCATATTTTTCATTCAAATCCAATGAAACATCTTTAATATGAATAAAGTCTGGCTTTACCCTGTTAAATTCATAGAAAATGCCAGCATCCTTTTCTATGCCAATAGCATCTGGTATAAATTTTCTAATTTTTTCCAAGAAATCTCCATATCCACATCCCACATCCAAATATCTTGGATTTGGAGAAATTGATTTTGCTAGTGCAACCACACGCAGCACGTCTACTTTTCGATAACCAAAATACGTACCGCAAATATATGGAAATATAAAACGTTCGTGAAATGTAAATTTGCTATTTTTTCTGAACTCTTGATATTTTAAGTATGCTCCACGGAGATCGTTAATTTGAAAAGGCATTCATTAATAGATTAGAAATTTTACTCAAATTTAACCTATTTATTTTAATTTTTAAATAACATGGCAATTTGACAATTAATCGACAAACTTGTTTAGTATCAAATTGCCAAAAGGCTTATAAAGTTCTTCTCTGACTTTTCAGTATGCGTAAATTTGATGAATGGTGGAATTCTGTTCCCGCTGATCTGAGGACAAAAGCGAAAAAAGGTGATGAAGGAAACAAACCATTGTTAAACCAGGTTAACTATGTTTTACTTCATCTTCATCTAGCTGGAAAACACGATGCAAAACCAAGTCACGATGAATTGAAGGATTGGCTTCACAGCGGTCAAGTTGACGTATTAAGGATGAACAAGTAGTCAACTTATCCATTTTCTTTTTTATTAGTTCTAGTTTTTTTATAACAGTGTTTTGCTATAAGCATAGTGTTTAAATAGTTTCGAACATATGCTCCTTTAGTGATTTAGTAGATTGCCTATTGCAATACTTCCAGATGTTGATGAACAAAGATGTATCGGCTGTGCACTATGTGTCGAAATTTGTACCGCTCTCGGTCCAGATGTATTGAGGGTAAAACCAGTTGAGGGATGGAAGAGAGGTAAAGCTTTTGTATTCTATCCTGAAAGATGCATTTCAGATGGTGCATGTCTAGGCGTTTGTCCAACTCATGCTATATTCTGGATGAGACCAATGGAATATACACCAGGACAACCAGTTGCTTTACACAAGAACGGTGTATTCGACAAGGGTTGGGAAGAAGGCTAAGAAATTTTCACATACCTCCATTTTTTAATTTTATTTTTACAGTATTAAATAATGCAATTAAAAGCTAATGCTATTACAAAATAGTCAAAAGAGCATATTCGTTCGTTTAGATTTCCAAGCTAGATCATAGATAGATTCCAATCCAGAATGCAGTAAGTTTATCCACTAAAAATTAGCTATGCAAGTTAGAGATCCTAAACTAAATACTTGTTGTAATCAGCTATCTTGGAAGCTCTTTCATAATTAAGAATTTGGTCCTCAAAACCCAATGTATAACCAATCTCATCTATGCCTTCCAATAGCATTTTTTTCCTAGTGGAATCGATATTGAAGTTCATTTTTTTCCCAGATATAGAAATTGTTTGTTTCGGTAAACTGATCTCTGCGAATGTATCGGTGTTGTTGACTACATTGAAAAGGTATTCTATGTCATCTTGACTAAGATATATCGGTAATAATCCTCTTTTAAAGCAGTTATTATAGAATATGTCTGCAAACGAGGAGGCGATTACAATCCTAATACCATAATCAAACAATGCCCAAACGGCATGTTCCCTAGAACTTCCACATCCAAAGTTATCTCTTGTCAATAAGATTTGTCTTTTCTCAAATTTTGGGTCATTGAGAATAAAGTCCTTCTTAGATCTTCCATCATGGCCAAAACGCCGATCATAAAAAAGAAAGTCACCATATCCACTTTTTTGGATGAGTTTCAGAAATTGTTTGGGTATTATCTGATCAGTATCTACGTTCGTCATGTCCAACGGAATCATTTGGCTTTTGATATCAACAAAGCGTTCCAGATGTATCACCAGATTATAACCAATCTCTTACATCAACAAAATGTCCTTCTATGGCACATGCTGCAGCCATTATAGGACTAACAAGATGTGTTCTTCCGCCAACACCTTGTCTACCCTCAAAATTCCTATTAGACGTACTTGCGCAACGTTCACCTGGTAATAAAATGTCAGGATTCATTCCAAGACACATACTGCAACCTGACTCCCTCCACTCAAATCCTGAATCCTTGAAAACTGTATCCAGTCCAAGCTTTTCAGCATCTGATTTGACCTTTTGGGATCCTGGAACTACCATAGCTCTTACTTTGGTAGATACCTTTCTTCCTTTAACAACTAATGATGCTTCTATCAGATCTTCTAATCGTGAATTCGTACAAGATCCTATAAAGACTCTGTCAACGTGCAAATTAATCATGGACGTTCCTGGCTCTAAATTCATGTATTCCAGTGCTCTGACAGCCAATTTCCTCTTGTTCTCATCGCCTTGTGCAAATTCCTCCGGAGAAGGGATACAGTCGGTTATGTCAGCAACCATAGACGGGTTTGTGCCCCAAGTTACTTGAGGTGCAAGATCAGTAACATTAATCGTTTCAACTCGATCAAATTTTGCGTTAGCGTCACTTTTCAGATTTGCTCTCCAAAATTCTATCAGTCCTTCCAATTCTGATTCTTTCGGAGCATATCTTCTTCCCTTTAGATAATTGAATGTAGTTTCGTCAGGGGCAATTAATCCAGCTCTCGCTCCCCCTTCAATAGACATATTGCATATAGTCATTCGCTGTTCCATTGATAATCTAGAAATTACATCTCCCCTGTATTCGATTACAGTCCCAGTACCTCCATCCGTTCCTATTTTACGAATAATTTTAAGTATGATATCCTTAGAGGTTATAGCATGATTTTTTCTCGGGTTACCTTCAATTTTGATTAAGAAAGATTTTGGTTTGTACATCCATATACATTGAGTAGCAAGAACATGCTCGACCTCGCTAGTTCCAATTCCAAAGGCAAGAGCTCCGAATGCACCATGCGTCGATGTATGACTGTCACCGCAAACAATGGTAGTACCAGGCAATGTGAAACCAAGTTCTGGTCCAATTACATGAACTATACCTTGCTCTGGACTATTAATATCATAGATAGTTATCCCAAATTCTTTGCAATTTCTTGTCAGCGTTTCCAATTGCATCTTCGATACACTATCAACCATGGGAAGTGTTCTATTTTCAGTCGATACATTATGGTCCGTCGTCGCAATGGTTAGTTCGGGGTGCCTAACCTGTCTGCCGCTTTGCTTTAGACTTGCAAAAGCTTGAGGAGACGTAACTTCATGTACTAGGTGCCGGTCAACATAAATTAATGAAGGGCCATTTGTGTCGCCAGTATTCTTATCCCCATCATCCATAACCACATGACTATCCCAAACCTTGTCAAAGAGCGTTTTTCCCATTATCAACATATTGTTAGTTGATTCCGAATATAATCATATTACTAGCAACGTCTGATTTGCGATAAGAATTAAACTACAAAGTGACAATGCTTAAATTTAGTATTCATAGAAATTAGTTCTAATGTTTCAGCATGACAATAAGAACTATGAAGAGTATGTTATGAACCACATAAAGAAAGGAACGACTACATGTGCTTTGACATGCAAGGATGGAGTTGTTCTAGCAGCCGACACAAGAGCTAGTGCTGGTTATTTTATTGTAGATAGAAATGTTATGAAAATCCAAAAGATAGACGAACATTTAGGCATGACAATTGCGGGGGGTGTCGCTGATGCTCAAAATCTGGTCGATCTTTTGAGGTATAATGCAAATCTGTACAAATTATCAAACAACCAAAAATTGATTCCTGTTAAATCTGCAGCAAGGCTGTGTTCTAATGTTCTCTTCAACCAGAGATACTATCCTTATTACGTACAAATAATCATGGCAGGATTTGACAAGAATAGTGATGGTGCACAAATATACAACATTGACTTATTCGGTTCCATGACCACTGAAAGGTTTATTTCAACAGGCAGCGGCTCTCCGGTTGCATATGGATACTTGGAGTCAGAATACAAAAAAGACCTTAGTGTAAATGAAGCATACAAAATAGCAATACATGCAATTGCTGCAGCTATTAGAAGAAATTCTGGAACCGGTGATAACATCAATGCTGTCATTATAGACAAGGATGGATATCGAGAATTATCTAAGGAAGTAAAAGATGCAGTACAGGCTGTTTATTGACAAGCCCCTCACTTCTCTTAATTTAATATATCTACTTTTCCTTGTTTGACGAGTCTAGTTAATAGATTCAAATCAAAAATCCGATATGTAATAATCATAAATTGATTAATATCCAAGATAGAAAATATCAAAAACTCAAAGGTCAGGTAAAACGCTTTATTCAAAAAAACAAGAAAATAGATCATTCAATGATTCTTAACAACATGAACATAGACTATGATACTCTAATGCGAATAATAGCTGAATTAAAAAGTGACGGAGATTTGATATAAGTGACTACTCGATATGTTCCAGTAATGTTTTCTGACTTTCTTCATCAACATCATTATATGCATTATCCAATATTTTCCGTATTCTTTGAGCACGTGCAGTCCCAAATCCAGGGATTTTAGCCAGTTCGGCGGCTGATGCGTTTAATGCTCTCTTGGGAGTGTTGAATTCTCTCAGCATTTTTATAGCAAACATACCACCTACTCCAGGCAAAGAAGAAAGAACAGATAATTGCTGTATTTGCTCGGAGGTCTGCTTTCTAATTTTTCGTAATAGGGGTCCGTATGAATATTTTTTCGATAGCTTGTTTGCAATAGCAATGAGAAAACTTGTTGTATGTTCAATGTTTGGCGTATGAACTAAAGGTATCTTAAAATCTAAAATTATCGTGATAAGCGAATCATAAACTAACTGAATTTTCTGGTCATAACTATGGAAGGATTTGTCAGAATCAGATTTCAGATCTTCAATGATATTTCCTTCAACAATTAATAGCGGTGAAGAAAAATGTTTTATGAGCTGCGAACACTGAATAAACAATCTTCCATCGTAAAAAGAACTTAACAAATCAGAAATAGTTTTCCTTTCGATTGCTACATTGTTGAAGACAATATAATCTCCAACTTTCAAAGTAGCAAAGTCTACAAAAACCCCTGATTGCTTCAGCAATTCTGGAATTCCACTGTTTCTTTCTCTTTTATCGACCACTATCCTCAAGAATCATCTACATAGGAAATATCGCTAAAGTTTTAAAAATATTGGTATATTATTAGAGCCTCTAGTGGGACTCGAACCCACGGCCTAAGGTTTACGAAACCTTCGCTCTACCAACTGAGCTATAGAGGCCTATCATGGTTACATTTTCAATAAGATAGCCAATTTAACTATTTTCTAATTTGATAAAGTATTTTTGTACATCCTGCTGAATTTCATATTATTATAAAGCAAGATTAAATAGTTGAAAATTCAAGTTTTCAAAAGTGAAAATTTCAGTCTCTGGTATTCGTGGTATCTTTGGACAAGATTTGAATCTACACACCATTATGAATTTTTCAAGATTATTTGCGTCATTTCTCATTAATAATTCTACTATAACAGAGAAGAAATGTCTGGTTGCAAGAGATACAAGGCCTTCAAGTTATTTAATTCTTCAAACAGTATCAGCAGCGATTATGGAACAAGGAATAAATGTGTTGGATCTAGGCATCGCTCCAACACCATTCGTATTCCATGAATCAATAAAGTATGGTAACGGTGTAATAGTAACAGCATCTCATAATCCTTTTGAATGGAACGGTCTAAAATTTATAATTAATGGAAGGGGAATTTTTGAAAAAGAACTTGATTTAATTCAACAAGAAAATATCCTATCAGGCACGCAATTTGGAGAAATGTATGCGTTAAATTCAAACTATATATCCGATATTCTTGAATTATTGAGAAAGACCGGATATCTTGAAGACAATAGAAAAAAAAGAAATACGATCGGCCTGGATCCTGGAGGAGGAGCTATATCTTCATATATTCCAAAATTATATAATTCATTAAATCAAGAATTCTACACAATTAATGACATTGCAGGTATCTCATCAAGATCTCCCGATCCTACAACAGATGACTTACTTGAACTAAGAAAGCTTGTATTGTCTAAAAAGCTAGATTTGGGATTTGCATTTGACATGGATGCTGACAGACTTGTAGTAGTGGATAAAAATGGTAACAAGCTTTCACCAGATCTTACACTTTTATTATGCATTGCAAGTGTGTTAGACCATGGTGCAAAAAAATTTGTTGCCAGCTTGGATACTAGCAATAGTATTAAACGCATTATAACTGAATATGGTGGATCTTTATATCATTCTAAAGTTGGAGAAGCTAATGTAGTAAAAGAAATACTCCATTTAAATGCAGATGCAGGTGGTGAGGGAAGCAGTGCTGGCTTTATAATGCCAAAATTTGACATGTGTAATATTAGCCAGCGCAATTATCTCCTCATTAAGTGATGAATTATACAACCATTGTATGGAAATTGCATCAAAATACTCAACTATTAGATCAAAAATTCCTATGGAATCGAGTTTTCAGAAACAAGTAATAGAAAAATTCGGAGACAATTTTCAGGAAAAGTCCTATGATATAGTAAAGATGGACGGTACGAAAATTATGATTGATGATAATTCTTGGATTCTAATTAGATCCTCTAATACAGAACATGCTGTTAGAATTTCAGTAGAATCAACTCCGGAGAATGTACTAACTCTTTTTAATGAAGTTAAACAAAAGGTATTGTCTATTTATGAAGAGATTAAATGAAAGAGAAATTATAGATCTATTTAATTCATATTTTAGTAACCCCTTACTTGATAAGGTAAAGGGAGATGACCTAGTAATTTCTCCGCTCAAAAATAGCGTGATAAAGCAAGCGATCAAAACAAACAGGATGAACATTGTACTAAAGAGTGATATGTTAGTTGAAAGCACGGATGCGCCAAAAATTATGAAACCATGGCAAATAGCAAGGAAGAGTATATTGGCGTGCGTAAGTGATTTTGCTTCCAAAGGTATACGACCCTATGCATGTCTTATTTCTATAGGAATACCAAGAAAATATTCAAAAAAAGACATAATTGATCTGGCGGCTGGATTTTCGCTTGCATCAAAGGAGTACAAAGTACCAATATTGGGAGGAGATACCAATGAATCTAAAGAGTTAACTATTGACTGTAATATGGTGGGCATTACTTCTTTATCACGTAATAAAATTCCAAGTAGAAACGGTGCAAAAGCTGGTGATTTAATAGTAACATCCGGAAAATTTGGATATACTTCATCAGGATTGAAAATAATCCTATCTCACCTGCCCGCAGAAAAAAAATTTAAAGCAAAATCTGTGTCGTCGGTAACATTCCCAAAGCCGAAGGTTGAATTTGGATTCCGGTTTGCAAAATACTTTTCATCTTCAATTGATTCTAGCGATGGGCTATCTTCTTCACTATACCAACTTGCTAGAGATAGTAAAAAGGTTGACTTAATTATTAATAAAATCCCTAAACCAAAGGAATTGTGCTATTTCGCCAGTTTGAATTCCATCAGTATCGAGGAGTTGCTTTTTTTTGGTGGAGAAGAATATGAAACCGTTGCTACAATCCCAGAATCAAATTTCAAGAAAATGCTCAATGAGGCTAAAAAGCACAGAATCCATGTATTTCATATTGGTGAGGTATTAACAGGTAGAGGGAATGTTCTCTATGAAAAAGAAGGAATACACAAGCTTGTTAGAGATAAAGGATTTGTCCATTTTGCAAAATAAAATTTTGTGAACATGATCTCTAAAATTTGTTTGAGGTTTATACTCTTCTTCCCCTACGGCCACCGGGTTTCCTCGTTGTATCATGAGGAATTGGAGTTACATCATCAATCCTGCCTATCCTAAATCCCGCTCTGGCAAGCGCCCTAATTGCAGCCTGAGCACCGGGTCCTGGAATTCGTGGTCCTACGCCTCCAACAGCTCTTACTCTTATATGCAAAGCGTTGATACCTTTGGTTTTTGCAATATCCGCCGCGGCTACTGCAGATTTCATTGCAGCATACGGAGATGATTCATATCTGTCGGCAGTCACATGTCTCCCGCCAGAACTAAAAGCAATCGTCTCAGCCCCGCTAATATCCGTGATATGAACTAGAGTGTTATTATAACTACTAAATATGTGGGCTACACCCCATTTGTACTGAATTACTTCTTCAACTTCTGACATTAAATCGTTAAATTAAATTTTTCAATGGGTGTTAAAAACCTATCCTACTTGTATACAGGCAATTAGGTTGATTTTCATATTTTAAACACAAAAACAAGTAACTATTAGTTCAAATAAATACACAAGCTTCAGCACAACTTTAATGAAGTGGATTATCCTGTAAATTATTTATGAAATGGTTCAATCATGACAAAACAGACGAGGAACCCAAGCTGATAGCCTGCAAGTATTGTGATATGAAATTTCAAGACAAAGAACGATTAAAAAGACACACCAGGAAAGCTCACAGTGAAAAAGGTGGAGACATGCCAAAGTTCAATCTTTTTGGCAATTAGAGTCCATATAGACATAGACAATAAACATGTTTCCACTTCATGATGACGCCCAGAGAATTCACGGTAGACCGTACGTAACTTACCTGATAATTGCCATCAATGCTATAGTTTTTTTAGTAGAAGTGATTGCTACAGCAAATTTTTCTAATGAAGCGGCAACAAATACTTTGTTCCAAAACTATGGTGCTATTCCATATAAATTACTTCAAGGTGATATATTTTCGGCTATCAGTGCAATGTTTCTTCACGCTGGTGTAGCTCACCTTATAGGTAACATGTTATTTCTGTTTGTGTTTGGGGACAATATTGAAGACAAATTTGGTCGAATAAAATTTGTTCTTTTATACATTGGTTGGGGCCTAGCAGCAGCATACTCTCACAGTTTCTACGCAATGTCTACAGGCGAAGGAGGAATTCCTGCTATTGGTGCATCGGGAGCAGTTTCGGGAGTATTGGGAGCATATCTTGTGCTATTTCCAAGAGCAAAAATATTTACGGTAATTGCTGCATTTTTTATTACAACGGTAAGAATACCGGCCATAGCATACATTCCTTTTTGGTTTATAATGCAGCTTATCTTTAGCCTATTGAACCAATCTGGTGGTGTGGCCTATGTTGCACATATAGGAGGCTTTCTCGCAGGATTGCTAACAGGATACTTATTGAAGAACGTGGTTACTAGATATGGAACGGTAGCACCGCAAATACGATATCCAACAAGGGATCGGCAAAAAATTAGTAATATCCCAGACATGACTATTCATACACAACCAGAGGTCATCAAAGGATCTAATTTTTATGAAATTATTGCCGAAATGCCAGGACTGGCGTCCCAGTCAGATATACAGGCAAGCTATGACCCGAACACTCAGAGTGTAAGGATATTTACCAGCGGTCCGAGAAAATATGACATAAACGTTAGAATATCTGATATCCAAGATGGAAATATCAAAATTGATCAAATAGAATATCTCAATGGGATAGTACGGATTAGAATATCAAAGTTACTTTGATATTTTTTGATGCTTGAAACCTTGTAAATATATCTGAATTATTTTGTTATTTGATCAATAATTGATGAATCATACAAGCTTCTACTTAATTCCCTGTATTTCTTATTAATAAAATCTAGAGATTCAACGAGCTTCTTTGATTTTCCATATTTGAATCGAACTAACTCTTTGTGTTTCCAAAAATGCTTCGCATCTGCAACATATATAGTCGTAAAATAATCAGGGCCAATAAGATTATCTGGCAACTTGATATTGTAGGGAAAAAGATACTCTACACCAAACCATTCGTCTCCGTCAGGATAATCATTACCTGTCATAATATCAAAATAAAGATGTAGTTTATCCTCTACAGTGAATCCTTCGTCTTTTATGAGAGGGTGTCTAACATTTGATTTATGATAATCAATTTTTAACAATTCTAGTTCAAAATAAGTTTTTATTATTGCTCGCCTAAAAATTTCATTGGATTCCCTCAGATTCAAAGATAATATAATAACACATGATGACTATTTTATAATCTTTTTAGCAGAAGAATGAAAAATTTGTTATGCCAGCTTGAAATCATTTGAATATATGGAATCGTCTACATAATTAATATAATAGCAAAAAATCTAAATCATCACTTAAGCGGGGGTCGCCTAGCCTGGTAGGGCGTGGGATTGCTAATCCCATGTTCGCAAGAACTCGTGGGTTCGAATCCCACTCCCCGCGCTTCTCTTCGAGACTCCCCGCCCACAACTGGTAGTTCGAATCTCGAGCCAAAAGTAAGTCTTAGACTGCTTAGCAGGAAAAAAATTGTCAACATACGCCTAAAGAACTCCTTGAAGAATATGAAACCGAGATGGTTTAAGGAAAAATCTGGCAATAAATCTAAAAATGCTTTGTGAAATGAGTAGCATGAAAGATGAATCTATAATCCTTAAGTAAGAATTTGAGCATTGAAGATTAATGAATAAAGAATTAATCGTCATTGGAGCTATGATATCGATGTTGGTTTTTACTACATCAGCAAACAACTTGAGTGCTCAAAACGTGACCACAAATGCCTCAAATGCTGCGGGTAATATGACAGCTTCAGCTAACCAGACTGCCTCCGAACTCGGCCAAAATGCATCTACTGCGTTAAACAGAACAGGTGAATCATTACAAGAAATGGGAAAAAATGCTACTGAAGTTGGAGGAGACATACTCAATAAAACTGGCGAAGCCGCCCAAAAAATTGGCGAAGGAGCTGCAGGAGTTCTTGGTAACTTAACTGGAGAGATAAAACAAGGAATAAACGGGAATAGTAGCAAGTAGACTGGAATAATTATTACACTTTTATTATTTCTAGCTCATAAGATTGCTCCCAGTACTTATCATCCTATTGGTGCTTTCATTAGATTTTGAAAATTGCGAAATAAAATTACAGTTGCTAGACCATTCCGCAATCTAGTTAGAGCAAAAAATAAGAAAAATGATGAACTAAACTTTAGAAAACTGAGGCCAAATAAGAAGCAAGAAATGAAAAAGGAAGAAGAAAGGATCACTTTTCTTCCAATTCCTTTATCCTCTCCCTAATTCCTTGAACTTCCTTCTCAAGACCATCACTGTATTCTTTTAGCAAAGTAATCCTCTCTTCCCTTGTTAGAAAGTTTCTAACTTGATCTACTCCTATCCCACAGCATCCGAATCCCATTCAATCACCTCCTACTCTCCATTATCGGTCATACGATATATAGCAAAACCATGTATTTATATATATCGGACATCCAATATTACGTACATTGCGAAGTATTGATAGCGAATGTTGCGATATGAGGGGATTATTGGGATTTCTAATCCTCTTTTTGCTCTCAAAAAAGGCAATGCACGGTCAAGAAATAGCTAATGAGCTGGCAAAAAGAAGGGGAGAAAAACCTAGCCCAGGAACAATTTATCCAGCTCTTAGGAGTCTCAAAGATCTCGGGTTCCTAGATGAAGAGAAAGAAGGCAAGATCATAACGTATGCACTTTCTCCTAAAGGAGAAAAAGCCTTTGAAATAGCCAAGAAAAGGTTCACGAGGACATTTTTGGGAGTCATCACATAAACTAGATTGTGAGCACGTTTTCGTCGTAAGAGTGCAAATAATATTAGTACGCATTATTATCCGCCTGCAAGGTAAAAGTTCGTTTGAAATAGTTTACAGGATAAATCATAAAGGATAAGACTCACTTAACCATGAATTGATTACAATCAAAAATGACTTGGACACAATAGATTCAATTCTATATGAGACACTAAAAATAACCCCATTTAAAAGAGATTATGACATCTCATTTGGGAAAATAGCAACTATTCTAAATCGTTACAATCTAAATGAAAATTCAAGAAACCTTCGCTTTAGATTTACTTTGTTTATGCAAGAATTTTTTGATTCTGTGCCACAAGATCAGTGGGACTTAAAAGATCCAAAATTCATAAAACAATCCGAAGAATTTGCGATTAGAAAATTCAAGGGATGGGTTATAGAACAAGTGACGTAAAGAGAGTTCACTTCTCAAACTTAACATATCACATATGTTTCGAATTCGCAATCAGATAGTAATAGTTTCATTGACATAATATTTAGTACTTTATGAAGGAGTGGCTTTTTTGCCGGAATTTAACGGTTTGAGTTCCACAATCAGTCCTTGGTCCCAATCGTATTTTACCTTTCATCAAGTCTGAGACCTGTGCAGCTAACTGAGTTTCCTTCAAGGGTTCGACTAACCTTGCGTGACCACTAAATGTCAATCTGTTAATTCTGAATGAAATTTTAGGATCATGACTAATGTTTCTAACCCAGTGTGCCGTTCTGCCTAGTTCTGACATTACATAATATTTTCCTTTATTCCTTACATACCATATTTCTATTCTATGCTCTTTACCAGTTCTCCAACCGGTCGTTATCAAATATAGAAATTGTTGGTCTTTCAAGGGCTCATCAAATTGTGCCTAAGGTTAATACCACGCAAAACTATCATAAAACCTTGACCATATTATTGAGATGTTGTTGGCTAGAAAATACAGATGTGGCTCAGACTTTAAAGCAAAGCAAAGCATGAATTCGTAGAATTTATATCAACCAGGCGATGATCTGTATGAAAAGTGAATAATAAATATGGATGCATATTTAGAAGAAGAGCTATACGACATTCTTACATATTGTATACAAAATTCTCATGCTGCAGATTTTGAAGAAAAAAAGCAAAGAGTATTTACAATTGGTAAAGAGCTTTATTCTGATGGAGGAATTGACACTATGGAAAATATGTTTTATCCAATTGAATTTACAATAAAAGATGAAATCGGCAAGGATGCCAATCCATATCGATCTTGGTGGAACGGCATATCAAGCGAATGGAAATATTAGAGCTTAAAATAAATCGATGTTGTTACCGCTAATGCATGCTTTTTTATTTTTTATCTAAAGAATCCCTAAACGTTGTATAAAAATCAAAGAGAAGAATTTTTTTTACAAATAAATACAATAAAGTGGTATTAGAAATTATAACGAATTGAATCTGTATAGATCGGCAGCAGCTTGCTCACTATGTCATCAACTTACTCCCACTGAGACGATGATCAATACAAGACTAGGAAAAGTATGCATAAAATGTGATATTCAAATGACCAAAACGAATAATCGAACCAGCATAAGCAAAACAAGTAAGAGACCTAAGAAATTAATAAAACCACTGAAGTGACTGAATTTTGATATTTTATAATACTTATATGTAAAGCGATAGGCAGTTAATGATCGATGCACAGTCAGATTATGAGATCTGAAAGAAGGAAGAATTACGAACTTTGTAAAATTCCCAGTTGTCATCCTTTTGTAAAATGGGCCGGTGGCAAGAGCCAATTATTACCTCAAATAATGCGTCATATTCCACAAAAGTTTACCAGATATTTTGAACCGTTCCTCGGAGGAGGTGCGGTATTCTTTTATATCACTCTCTATAATAGGAACGCAATTCTTTCTGACATAAACGCAGATTTAATTAATGTTTATAAAATCATAAGAAATAATGTAGAAGAGCTTATTGCGGCTTTAAATTATCACCAAACTGAATACAATAAGTCTCCAAAAAGATACTACTATGAATTGCGAGATTCAAAAAAAGTATTTAATAATATAGAGAAAGCTGCACGCTTCATAACACTAAATAAAACATGCTACAATGGACTATATCGTGTAAATAAGAACGGTTTGTTCAACGTTCCAATTGGAAGATACAAAAACCCACTTATCTGCGATGCCAATAACTTAAGGAAAGCAAGTATGGTACTAAGACACCCTGGATCCTCGTTGAGAATCGGGGATTACAAGAAAATATTAGGGGAAAAAGCCGACAAGGATGATTTTATATATCTTGATCCACCGTTTCATCCTGTGAGCAATACTGCGAATTTTACCAGTTATACCAATAATGGTTTTACGCTTGAAGATCAGAAGGACCTTGCAGTTATATTCAAAGAGCTGACAAGAAGAGGATGTAAACTCTTACTTAGTAACTCAAACACTGAGGAAATAAGAAGGCTTTATTCAGACTATTCTCATTTTACTGAAATAACCAGTACGAACAGATCTATTAACGCAATTGGGTCTAGAAGGACGGGACATGAAGAATTGCTAATAAGAAATTACTCGCAATAGGGTAAATACAATAGTGGATGGCCAATAATCAAGTCCTACTTTATCAGTTTATCTTAAGTAGTAACTGCTGTCTTACTAATATATGGAAAAGAGATAACAAGGATAAACAAAATACAAAGTCCTGTCTTGATTTTTGATTTTTACCTCATTTATAATCTACACTTGAATATCCTACGACGTGGATAATTTCCTGGCATGTTATATCACTGCATTTATAACTATGTAGACAAAATTATTTTTGTATGGATTCGCAGAGTGAAACATACAAAAATAGTGTATTTCTTTCACCGAAATCAATTGCGATTATAGGAGCCTCCGAAAAACCAGGAATAGGAAGAGCAATTTTTACCAACATCAAGAATGGCTATAAAGGTAAAATCTTTCCCGTCAGCCCTACTAATGAGTATGTTTCTGGAATTAAGGCATACAAGAGTGTTCTTGACATACCAGAGGATATAGATCTTGCAGTGGTGGCAACCCCAAACAAGATAGTTCCAAAGGTAATGGAAGAAGTCGGAATGAAGAAGATTCATGGTTCCATTATCGTTTCAGCCGGCTTCAAAGAAGTTGATGAACAGGGAGCTATTCTTGAAAGGGAAGTGGCTGCAATATGCAAAAAATATGGTACTAGGGTCATCGGTCCAAATTGTCTGGGTATAATGAGCCTATCTAAACAGAACATGATGAATTCCACGTTTCTGAAGATTACACCAAAGCATGGAAATATTGCTCTAGTGTCACAGAGTGGAGCTATTTGTGCTGCTACTGTAGAAGATGCTATGGCACAGGGAATAGGTTTCTCGAAGGTAATTAGTATGGGAAACAAAATAGACGTTGATGAAAATGATGTATTGGAGTTATTATGCCAAGATCCGGAAACTTCTGTTATCATAATGTACCTTGAAGACATCCATGATGGTAGAAGGTTTATGGACATTGGCAGGAAAACAACGAAGCAATTCAAGAAACCAATAGTTGTGATAAAGTCTGGCAGAACTCCAGAAGGGGCAAAGGCAGCAATGTCTCATACAGGTGCATTAATGGGAGCCGACGAGGTTTATGATGCGCTATTTTTGCAGAGCGGTGTAATTAGAGTTGACACCATGCAGGAACTTTTTGATCTAGCAACTGCATTTTCAAAACAGCCAGTTCCCAAAAGCGACGAAGGAACCGTGATTGTTTCAAACGCAGGTGGACCTGCCATAATATCCACAGATGCATGCTCAAAATACGGAATGAAGCTAGCTGACATAAGCAATTCAAGAGAGGAAATATCAAAGGTGATACCGGCCCACGGGTCTGCAAGGAACCCAGTTGATATTGTGGGAGATGCGGATTTTAATCGATTTGAAAAGGTCCTGAACGAAGTGGTCTCAAATCCAAATGTAGGCTCAATTGTTACCATGTGTACTCCCTCCGCTACTCTTGATTATAATGATCTTGCTAGAACTATTGTTAAGACCACAGCCAATTCTGGAAAAACCTCTCTTGCAGCGCTTATGGGTCTTGCAGAAGGAACAGAAAATAAACAAATCCTTTCTGACGGAGGTATACCGTATTTTCCATATGCTGAACCAGCAATTAGAACACTAAAAGCAATGTACGAATTTTCTAATTGGAGTACAGGAAAAGAATCTGAAATAAGAAAATTTAATGTTGACAAGGTAAAAGTCAAACAAATTTTCGATAGCGTAACGAAGGAAGGTAGAAAACATCTTTTGGAAGAAGAGGGT
>CAUVYU010000134.1:0-32147 GCA_963556255.1 Allolobophora icterica | reverse complement strand
ATGGCTTCTGGGTAGAGGACACCGTTGCCATCTTCGTCGATGGCAGCGAGGTGACCACGGGCTTCACGCTCAACCTCGTTGAGGGCACGGTCACGTTCGATGACCTGCAGCCTGGCGTGGTGCTCGCGAACTACAGCTACACCCTGCCTCAGGAAATCGCCCGAGCCACCGCCGAGACCGTGGCAGACCGGCTCTCTGAGCGCTCGCTCATCGCCAAGGGCATGGGTGGCCTGGCGGGTATCCGCATGGCAGAGATTGAGCTTCGGCGTTCGCTGCGAGGCACGACCGTCGAGCAGGCCCTCGCTCAGACCATCCCAGATAGCGCAGCGCTCCTGCTGGAGGGCTATCGCTTCCGGAGCGTGGCATGAGTCCGGAGTACCTGGTCTCTGACGCGCAGGTCGCCTCGCTCCGTGAGATTGCGGAGATGGGTCTCAAAGACGATGTGACCATCTACCGGCGGACGCGGGTCACCGACGAGAACGACCCGCAGAACGCGCATGGCGATGACTTCGAGACGTGGGTCGAGACCACGACCACCGTCAAGGGCTGGTTGTTCTCTAGCCCCACACCGACCATCGACGTCGTCTCTGGGCGACAGGCGCTGGTGAACACCTACAGGCTCTTCCTGCCGGTCGATACAGACGTCAGCTCCGGTGACCGCGTGTCCTCCAAGGGCCACAACTTCATCGTCAGCGACACGGTCAACGAGTCGACCTGGCTGCCCATCCTGCGCTGCAGCTTGCGCAAGGCTGAGTGATGAAGTTCGACCTCCGTCTCGCTGCCTGGCAAGAAGGCTTCCTCACCAACCTCGAAGACGCCATCAACGTCACGGACAGCCTCATCGAGCGGCACGCTAAGCAGCTCGCACCGATACGCAACGTCTTTGAGCGTCGTCGCGCTTCACGTGCCCTGACGAAGTCTGAGATTCGGGAAATCAATCAGCTCTCCAAGCGCAGCAAGGGCAACTCGCAGGCGTTCAAGACGCGGTTCCGCGTTTCTAGCGGGAGGATTATCGATAATCCCGTGCGTCTGTCATCAGCGGAAATCAGTCGTCGTAGAGCGTTCTCCCGAGCCCCAGGACAGACCGGCGACAACATCATCACCTTCAACCGCCAGAAGGAGAAGGGGTCGATTCGGACCCCTGAGCAGCTGGCGTTCGAGCACTACAACGAACTGACCACACGTGGACGCGCAGAGTTCCAGCGGGCCATCACAACGGTCGCTGTAAAGAACTCCCGTGGAGAGACGGTCTTCCGCGCTCAGGTCGGTGGTCGACTTCGACGGGACATCCAGTCGAAGTCTGTTGAAACCGTCGGGACGAAGCTCGTGGGTGGTGTGGAGTCAACCGCTCCGTACTCCCGCTTCGTGGAGTTTCCGACGAGTCGGACGGCTGCGCAGCCCTTCATGCGGCCAGCGCTGAAAGCCAACCGGCAGACACTCGTGGCGAAAGCCAAGAGCAAGGTCAAGGGGTAAGCGGTGCTAACGACCATCGCGCCCGTGAAGCAAGCCCTCGTGCAGACCCTTCGCGCGAACGCCACGTTGAAGGCGGCTGTCAACGGCATCCACGAGGGTGTGGCTCCGCAAGGGACCGCCATGCCGTACCTCGTCTATAGCGTCGCGTACGCCCCGTTGGAATACGACTGGACGGGCGTGATGCAGATAGCCGGGTTCGACGTGTTCGTCTACTCGGAGAACAGCGTTGATGCTGGGAACATCGACCAGCTCGTGTCCGACACGCTGCACGACGCGGCCCTAAGTGTCACCGGGCAAACCACTCTCTACTGTCGGCGTGCCGGGAGCTTGTCAACCCCCGACGTCAACGAAGAGGGACGGAAAGTCTTTCAGGCTGGCGGGACATACGAAGTGTGGACCGACCAGAGCCTGTAAGGAGAACTGATGGCGAACTCCGGGACAAAAAAGCATGGTAAGAATGGGGCTATCTACCTTGGCGGGGCAATCGGCACCGGCACCAAGGTAGCGGCCAAGACCGAGTGGTCACTGCAGCGCAACCGAGACTACGTCGATGCCACCTCGTTCGGTGACACCAACAAGACGTACCTCGCTGGCCTCCCGAACGTCCAGGGCACCTACTCGGGCATCTTGGACACCTCAGGCGACCTGCTGCTCTCAGCGGCGACGTCTGATGCACTGCTCATCCACCTGTACGCCGATGACACGGGCACTCCGGTGCTCGTGGCCCATGGCTCTGGCTTCCTCGATGCGACGGTCAACTGCTCGAATACGGACGCTGTTCGTATCACGGGCGAGTTCCGCGCTTCCGCGAGCTGGGTCATCGACCTGTAATCCAAAAGGGGGACGGTTCCACCGCCGTCCCCCTTACGCCTCCCCTCCTCTTGGAGAAGGTTCATGCCCTTTCAAATCTCCTTGGTCTCCGGTAAGGAAGGCCAAATCACGATTCCCTCTGTCGGCGTAGTCGCTGGCATCACGAGGTCTTGGTCGCTGAGGCGTGAAGAGTCCGGCCCGAACGCGGGTTCGTGGACTCTTCACGCCTCTTTGTCGTATGCGCACGAAAAGCTCATGGGTGACGACACCCTTGAGAAGCGAATCATCCTCACCATCGCTCGCGACCCAACGACCAAGGTCGAGAAGAAATACCGCTTCGAGAGCACCGATTTGAAGCTCGAAGACGCCAGCACACTCATCGGCAAAGGAGGCACCCTGTGGCCAGTGGAGCAAAACTCGTGAGCGTTCCCGAGAACCCTCTGGAGTTCCCCTTCAAGGAAGACACCATCGCCATGCCCAACGGCACGGAATGGAAGATGCGCGAGCTGTCGGTCATCGAGAACGACGACTGCGCAGACAAGGCCCGCAAGCCGGACGGCTCCATCGATGCGCGCGCCATGATGCGCTTCATCCTGGTGAAGTCCATCACCGAGCCCGTCATCACCATGGACCAGCTCGTGAAGCTGCCGAACCGCGCATACCTGCGCCTCGCTGATGCGGCCAACGACCTGAACTCCAACGAGGATGAGGAGACCCCAGCGGGGGAAGGTTGACGGCCAGCCAGCTCCTGAGGTGCGAGATTGCTCGCATGTTCGGTGGCTGGCCACACGACCTGGACAAGCTCCCTCTCAGCAAGTTCCGCGTTCTAGAGCACTACTACTTCACGGTCAAGGAAGCGGAACGCAAGGCGGCTCATCCCGACGACGACGACGTCGACGAGGAGGACGAACAGCCTCCGGAGTAATGCGTGGCGGCTAAGGGCGAAAACGTAGGCTCCATCTACGTCGATGTCGGCGCGGATATCGGCAACTTCAATACCGCGCTCAGCTCGGTTGAGCGGCGACTCAAGGCCCTCGTTGGAGGGTCTTATATCGCCAAGCTCCAAACCGAAGACGCGACCAAGCGTGGCAATGCCCAGCGCCCGACCGTCGAGGTCCAGGCGAAGTTCGCTCAGAACTACGTCACCGTCCTCGAAAGGCAACTGAAGTCGGCGAAGCTCGCAGCCCCCGTCTCGCTGACGCTCACCAGCACTGCCCTCAGCACGCTCAAGTCTTCCATCCTCACCGGGATGGCGGGCTTCGTCGTGCCCGTCAAGGTGCAGATGACGGGCGTGGCGCAGGGTGGCCAGCAAATCGTCGTCGATGGCGAAAGTGGCACGGTTGTCACGCCAGCACGAGCAGCAACAACACGAGCACGAAGCACGGGTCGTACACAGACACGGTCTCGTGCTGCGACAGCTGCCGCCGCCGTCCCGGATACCGGTGCGGCCGAGCGAGCGCAGGAAATCGCGGCGCTGCAGGCTGAGCGAGCATCCCTTGAGGATGCGCTCAAGGCCTACGGAGAAGAGCAGTATCAGAAGCGCGTCGCCGCCAATCGTCGCCCGCGTGAAGGCGGTCGGTTCATCAGTCGTGACCAGTATCTCGGTCAGCTGAGCCAGCGCATCGAGCGACGTGCCGTCCGAGAGTTGCTGCCCCGTGAGCTAGAGCGTCGTGGGGTCACGGGCGAGGAACTCGCACTCGCCCCCAAGGCAGAACCAGCCGCCATTCTCTCGGCTCGCTTCGACCAAGGGAATGTCGGCAACATCACGGATATCACTCGCCTGGGCGACCAGGAAAGCCTGACGGCCCGTGCGCTGTTCGGGATGGGGCAGGGACGCCGTCCGCCACCCTCACGCCGTCTGGGTGTGCGTGGCGGCCTCATGGAGCCGCTGACAGACCGTCCGCTCCATGGCCCAGGCCAACTGAGCTTCCCGACCGCTATCGGCTCAGAGGCACCCAGGAGTCGCGTCACCCCTGGCGTACCGGGTCCCTATGAGGGCGAGCGCACCATCCGGCCCGAGTATTACGGTCGGGCGACAGGTGCATACGGTGCACCGTACGCAACGGGCGCGCCAGCGAACCGTGGCGTCCAGGCCACCCGCTCTCGGCTGGGCAAGCCGATGGCGTACGGCGAGGCCAACCTCGACATCTCCGAAGAACTGGCACAGAAGCTCCAAGACCGGGAGATGCGCGGCCGGGTCAAGGCAGCCACCGACAAGCTCTATGCCGAAATCGAGCGCCGAGAGACCACGAGTCGCGAGCCACGCGACGCCATGCCGCCCGGTGGTATCGGTCCATGGCGCACGAAGGACACGCCGCCACTGACTGAGCGGGCGATGCTGAATCGCCTGGTCGGCTCTGGGCGTGGACGGACGGCGACCGGCCTGACACGCGATGAGGCCAGACAGTTCCTGCCGCAGACCACGCGCACAGAGGCAGCTGCTGCGGTAGAGCCGACGAACATCAACGACCGCCGTCTCTCCATCGAAGAGACCATGGCGTACAACCAGAAGGCAGCCGAACCGCGTGCAGAAATCGCTCGTGGTGGTGGTGGACCGCCGCGACGAACCGGTCTCGGTCTGGTTGGGACCGGTGGCGGTGGCGGTGGCGGCGCTGGAGTCGTTGACGTTCGCGTCACCAACTGGCCACGTGGTCTCGCATCCCGCGTCTCCGAGGGCAAGGCCAGCCTGGCTGGCACCCCGGAAGAGATTGCCAAGGCGCTGGACATCAGCAAGGAAGACCTGACCAAGATTTTCTTGGGCGAGATGGCGTTGCCAAAGGGGCCGGATACATCTTCTGCGGTTGGTAACCAGGGCGGCAGGATTCAAATGCTGCGAGACCCTGGTGTTGCTGCTCGGAAGATTGTTCCGGCGGAACCCCGGGGCTTGAGTCTTCAGCGCTCTCGCGAGCTATTGAGACAAGAGCGAGAATCTCGTGGAGAATCCCCTCCGCCAGGGCCGACGAGGACGTTCACGTCCGAGAAGGGCATCGACACACTAGAGGAGCGCGCTGCGCAACTGGGTGTCAAGCTGCCCCGTCGGCGTTCTGAGGATGCGGTCGAAAGTGCGCTCTCTCGGTCGGATATCGCTGCGCAGCGAGCCACGTTGCCTGAGCGCGCCCCGAGCACTGCGTTCGCACAGATTTTCGCCCGAGCGACTGGCGTCAAGGGCCGCTTTGAGGCAGCACTCGAAACCGAGCGGAAGGCGCTTGCTGGTAGGAACGAAGCTGCCGAGGACCTTCAGGAGTCTCGTGCGCAGAGCGCGGCGCTCCGAGAACAGTTCGATATCACCCGCGATATCCGTCAGCAGAAGCAGGTTGCTGGGGAATCTGGAGCCGAAGAACTCGGACGAGAGCGACAGCTTGGTGGGCTGCTCCGGGAATCGAACAAGAACGAGAAGGTTCGAACAGGCGAACTCGAAAAGCAGACGAAGTCGCTCAAAGACGCAACGGCCGCTCGCGAGAAGGCCGGTGGTGGCGCAGCGTCTGGTGCGCAGCTGGCCGCGCTGTTCGTGGGTGCAAAAGCCTTCCTCGTCGTCAATCAAGCCTTCGATGCGGCGATGGGTGCGGCGAGCGCCGCCATCTCTCCAGTCGTCGACCAGATGTTCGGCTTCGCGGAAACCAGCAAGCGTGTCACCGCTGCGCTCCGTGACCAGACCGTCGCCAGTAAGGGCAACGTTGATGCCTCTATCGCCGCTGCGGGTGCTCAGGCAGGCCTGAGCGCCGCCACGGTCGACTTCCTCAAGTCATCCGGCCTCAGCGGTCGCGTGACCGGACAAGCCGCTGGCGTGGCTGGTGCTGGCGCACGAGACCTCTTCCGCTCGACGGCTGGGCTTGGTGGCGGTTTCGATGAGTCGCTCTTCACCGGTACCGGTGGTGTCCTGAACTCTCGAATCCTAGCCGAACAGCTTGGTGGCCAGCCAGGTGTGCTGGAGTCGCTCTCGAAGACACTGGGACCGTTGCGGCAGCAGACCCAGGCCCCGGGCGTCATGAACCCCGGCTATGAAATGACCCTCCGGAACTACGAAGCGTTCCATCCGGAAGCGGGCGCTGCGAACGAGGAGGACCGCCAAAAGGCAGCTCAGGCCTTTACCGCCGCTGTGGACGATGCGAACGATGCGCTTGACCGTGCTGGTGTGTCTGCTGGCAAGGCTGGCAAGCAGTTCGAGGTCGTCGCCTATAACGCCGAGACGGCAAGCAAGACCCAGATGGAAGCGATGCAGGCCTTCAAGGACTCTGCGGAGCGCATCGGTCCTGAGGCGGTCGGAGCTGCTGAGGAAGCTATCCGTGCGGGCTACATTCTCCAGCAGGCGGGTGGCGGAGCCCTCGAAGGTCGACAGTTTGGCGAGGCAGCACAGCAGCTTGCCCGGGGCCGCATCATCCAGGACCCGTCGCTCCTGGTCGAAGAACAGCGCCGGTCCTTCAATGCCAGCCTGCAGGCATCCGACCTTCGACGCGAGCTGCAGACGGGCACGCTCATCCCAGGGCAACTGGGTCTCCAGCTGGCTGGCCATCCGCAGCTGACGCCAGGTGCTGGTGTCATCCCAGCTGGAACTAGTCCTGAGGCGTTGGGGCTGAAGGGTTCCGAACTGCGGGCGCTAGAGAAGAGCCTCACCAAGACGGGAGAACTCCAGGCTCAGCTGCAAGCGCGTGGTGACCGTGGTCTTGAAGCACTACGTGTTCTCATCGGGCAGTCCGACGACCTCCGTCGTGCCACCTATGAGGTGCCGCGCTCTGAGACGACGGGGACCGCCGGGAAGACAACCAGAGGGCCAAGCGTTCTTCCGCCGACTCCAGCACCTGGGTTCGCGCCGCAGTTGCCGGAGTTCAACAGCCTGGTCTCGCAGCTGCAGAAGTATGGCAAGGAACTTCAGGGTATCCAGCAGGGTCTGGCTGACAAGCAAGCCCGCAATGCCATCCTCGACTACAACCAGGCCATCACCATCACGGTGCGCAACCTCAACGATGCGAAGTTGCTGGCCGGTCAGCGCGGGGACATCGACAAGAACACCATCGGCCATCTGGAGCGGCAGAACGTCCTGCTCGCCCGCCAGAGCCAGGAACTCTCCATCCAGACGCAAGAGCTGCAAATCCAGCAGGAGCAGCGGCGCATCAACTTCCAGGTTGCCATCGCTGGCTTCCAGGCTCCAGGCCTCACCTCAGAGGAGCGCGAGGCTCGCATCCAGCAGGCCAAGAAGGAAGCCCAGTTCGCCCAGCAACTGCTCGACATCCAGAAGAAGCAGCTCGGTCTCGGCAAGAAGCAGTTCGCCATCGGCATCGACATCCAGGACCGCACCTTCCGGCGCACCGTGCAGGAGTTGGAGTTCCAACTCTCCAGCCTGGAGCGCGGACGCAAGCTCGTCATCGACACCGCCGAAGCCAACCAGCGCATCCAGGTGCTCGAAGCGCTCATCGCCCAGACGCAGGCTGACATCTCCGCCATCGTCGACCAGGCCTCTGGTGTCGCCGAGAAGGTCATCGCCATCGGTGAGGCCATCGCCGCAGCGGCGGGTGGTGCGGTGCGTGCGGTCGTCAACGCGACCGTCAAGCAGCTGACCCGTGGCATCAACCAGTACGAGACCCTGGCCCGCCAAATCGTCCGCGTCGCCAACCAGATTGGCCGCGCTGGAGCCACCATCAGCGGCAGCGGCGGGGATGACCGTGGAGCTGGGTCATCGGGGACGTACTCACTCTCGGGCGGTCAGGGGAACGCCGCAGGTGCGCTCTTCAACACCTCCGGTGCTCAGTCGATGATTGTCGGCGAGGCAGGCACCGAGACGGTCGCTGTCCTCCGCAACCCGCGCACCGTCTCGGCCAGCGTGAGCGGCTCCAGCGGCGCTCAGGTGGTCATCAACTTCAACGGCCCGATGAACGTGCGCTCTGACGATGACGTCAAGGCGGTCGCACGTGAGGTCGAGAAGATGATGAACAGCCGTGGCTCGCTCATCGGTCTACGCAACCTGACGGGAGGCCGCTAGTGAGCATCACGCACTCCGCTGTCGTCGTCGTTGCTGACGATGGCACCAGCCCAGTCGGCACGAATGAGTGGAATGCTGCCCACACCATCACAGGCTTCGACGTGGCGTTCATCGGAGCGAAGGTCATCCGGACGGCCACGCAGTCCATCAACAACACGACCGAGACGAGCGTCAACTTCACGTCCGAGGAATACGACACCGACGGCTTCCACGACAACTCGACGAACAATGAACGTCTGACCATCCCTGCTGGACTGGGCGGCAAGTACCTCATCAACGTCGGTCTCGGGTGGGACGTGAGCGGCACCGGCTACCGCTTCACCTACATCCGGAAGAACGGCTCGGTGTACATCGGGTCGCAGCAGAACACGCCGAACTCTGCCGACGGCTACTCCTACGGCACCCTCACGGTCATCGATGACCTCGTGGCTGGCGACTACGTCGAGGTCCGCGTCTCGCACTCGAAGGGTTCCGCGCTGAACGTGGCCTACAACGCGGAGTACTCGCCCATCTTCTCCATCCACAAGCTCGACAGCGGCAAGGTCGGCAGCGGCATCGGGGCCAAGGCGTACAACAGCGCCGCCCAGAACATCGCCGACGACACCTCCACGGCGCTCACTTTCAACTCCGAAGAGTTCGATACCGACGGTTTCCATGACACCGGGTCGAACACCAGCCGCATGACCATCCCGGCTGGTCTGGGCGGCAAGTACCTCGTCACGGGAGGCACCTACTTCACCGCCTTCGATGCCGATGGGACGCGGCTAATCCAGCTCCGAAAGAATGGCTCCGTTGAACTGCGCGGCCATGTGCGGATGCCCGGAAGCTCTGTCTCCGGACATGGGGTCATTACCACCCTCATCGCCGACCTCGTCGCGGGTGACTACGTCGAGGTCGTGGCCTACCAGAACAGCGGCGCGGCGATGGATGTCGGTCATGCTTCCGTCCTCTCGGCCCAGTCTCACTTCTCCATCATGCGCCTCGACTCGGGCAGCTCTACGCGGGTCTGGCCGGTCGCTGACCGCGTGCCCACGACACCGGGCACCTATGACGAGGAGTTCGACGGTGCCAGCAACACGCTGCCCACCAACTGGGCATGGACCTCGGCTCCATCTGGTTCGGATGAGTGGACGCTGAACAGTCGCTGGGCGTCGATGCTGACCGTGGAAGGCACGGGCAACACGTCCTACACCCTGACCCGCACGTCGTTCACGGCAGCGGCGACCTTCGGCATCTGGGCCAAGGTCCATTCGTCCTACTTCACGACCGAGCAGAACAACCTCCGCCTGTATGTCTCCAACTCCGGCGCGACCGAGCAGCGGGCGACGGAATGGTACGCAGGTACGCAACCAGCCGTCCGCGCACTCAAGACCGTATCGAGTTCCGAGACGCAGTCCGGCTCGACCAACAACATGACGAACGGTGACCATTGCCTCTACATCGGCATCACCCGCGACGGGTCGAACAACATCACGCACTGGTACAGCAAGGACGGCATGGGCTGGTCGCGGGTCACGACGCCTGAGTCGCACACCTTCACCATCGACCGCTTCAAGTTCGTCCTCAAGACGTACTCGGTCCAGTCCTTCCAAGCCGTCGAATGGGTCCGTTACCGTACCGACAACCTGTTCCCCCGACCGTGACCACCGTTAGCGATGGCTGAGCCATGGCGGGTGTCTTCCAGCCGGGTGTCTTCCAACCGGGTGTCTTCCAACTAGAAGAAGCGACCACCCAGCAGCCCGTCTCACGGGCCAATATCACTGCATCCGGCGTCTTCCGCGCATCCCGGCGCGTCTCCCAGCAGCGACGTCTGTTTGTCCAACAGGTCGTTACGGGCACGGTCGAGTCCAGCTTCACGGCCGATGCGATTACACTCAAGATGGCGGCGTTCACCCTCTCTGCGGACGCCGCTATCGTCAGGACCCAGACTGGTTCCTTTACGGGTGACGGCGTCATCCTGCGAGGCCAGTCTGGGTCCTTTGCTGTCGATGCGGTCATCTTCAAGACAATCACTGGCTCGTTCACCGCCGACGCCGTTGTCTTCTCTGGCTACGTCGAGTCCAGCTTCACCGCCGACGCGGTCATCTTCGCGCCAGGCGAGTTCGTCACCAGCCCGAAGCGTGACATCCGTGCCAGGGGAATCTGGCGTCCTCGGGCGCGTCAGAGCCCTCAGGTTCCTCGCCAGCCGCGCCACTTCCAGTACTTCCGTTCGCTCATCGCGGATGGGCAGAACTACCGCCGGGTGCAAGTCCCGGACAACGATGGCGTCATCAACGACGTCGCCTTTGGAAATGGGTACTGGGTCGCAGTCGGTGCGGCGTCGAGCCTGTACTACACCACCGACCCCGATATGCCATGGGTCGAGAACACGGCTCACCCGTTTACCGGGTCGCAGCAGATTGCCTGCGTCGCCTATGGCAATGGCGTGTGGGTGGCGGTCGGCGAAGCGAGCACCATCGCCACGGCCACGGACCCGACGAGCACGTGGACGTCACGAACGGAGCCCTTCACCGATACCGTCCTCGGTGTCGCCTATGGCAACGGTATCTGGGTTTCCACTGGCATCGACAACCAGCTTGCGAGTGCCCCGGACCCGACGAGCACCTGGACCTCACGCACCGCGACTGGGTTCGGAACCTTCGACAACGTCAATGCCGTTGCCTATGGGAATGGCTATTTCGTCATCGTTGGCGAGAACGGCAAGATGGCCACGTCGCCGGATGGCATCACGTGGACCGCTGTCACCTCTAGCTTCTCCACCACGCAAATCTTCGGCGTCGCCTATGGGAATGGCACATGGGTGGCGGTCGGCGACGTCGGCAAGCTCGCCACCGCGACCGACCCCACGGGAACGTGGACCCAGCGCACCAGCTCCTTCAGCACGACGAGCATCCGCGATGTCGTCTGGTCACAGGGCGTCTGGATTGCTGTCGGTTCGGCAGCGAAGATTGCCACGGCCACCGACCCGGTCGGGACGTGGACACAGCGGACTGCGCCATGGGTCTCGAACATCACGTGGTTCGGCGTCGGGGCGAATGAGCAATACGTCGTTTTTGGCGGCAACGAGACCTCGACCGCAGAGCGCATGGGTGTGGGCTTCCTGCCCATCGTCGCCGACGCCACCATCCAGCGCACGCAGACCGGTTCGTTCACCGTCGACAGCATCATCGGCGTCATTGTCGGCAGCTTCACCATCGATGCCGAAATCAGCGGCCCAGGCTCAGTCATCCCGCCCCACAAGCGAAACATCACCGCCAACGGTCGCTGGCGTTCGAAGAAGCGCATCGCACCCCAACGCAGGGGACGCTTCAAGCCACCATTCGCGTTCCCAGACCCGCTCTACCTCATCTGGGACGATGACTTTAATCGCTCAGTCGCAGAGGGCTTCGGACGCCAGTACGTGCCGAAGGCGAGCAACGACGACCCCACTGTGGCATCCGTCGATGGCTCCACAGCTGTCGTCGATGCACATGAGTTCTACGAGTCTCGCGGGTTCGCATCAGCTCGGAGTGGGTATGTCCAGCTCGACTTCTATGTGCCCGCTCTTGGTCTGGGGGATGACAACCATTACTTCGCTGTCGAAAGCGCTGACCCATACGCCAACGCCTTCGAGCCGACCGTCATCGAGATTTATGCCAATGGTGGCGATGAATGGTTGGCGGATGTCTATCCGACGAACCCGTACGTTAGCGTCGCGTTCACACCAGACCCAGCTGAGTGGTACACGCTCAGGGCGTACTTCGACGGGACGTACAACGGTAGTGGGGTCTGCGCCCTCAAGGTTTGGAAGACATCAGACCCAGAACCCGACTGGGGTTCCACTGGCCTACACGAACACTACATCGCCCCCAATAACTGGGTCTCTGCCTTCTATGTCGACGGGTTCGATGACGCTGGCGACTACGAAGCCAAAGTCGATAACCTCAAGATTTGGACGACGATTGCCACGTGGGGCTTCGTTGGTGGCTTCACGGCCAATGCTGTCATCTCCCAGGGCACCCCGCACACGGGCAGCTTCACCGCTGATGCGTTCTTCATCGGGACCGTCAATCGGACCTTTACCGCGAACGCTGTCCTCTACAAGACCCAGACTGGGTCCTTTACCGCGAACGCCGAAATCTCCCAGGGCACCCCGCACACGGGCAGCTTCACCGCTGATGCCAATATCCGGAAGGACCGAACTGGCTCGTTCACGGCGAACGCCTTCATCGGGAACTATCATTCGGGCAGCTTCACCGCTGACGCCTACATCTACGGCATCCTGGCGTTTTCCTTTACCGCTGACGCCATCATCTACAACCCAGCGATGCCGAACCAGTCGGACCCCATCCCAGGCGGTGGTGGAGGCGGTGGTGGAGGAGGAGACGGGCATGGTGGTGGTCGGCCCATCGTCATCCGGTACGACGGGGATGACATCACCACCGACGTGCTGCTCAAGGACGCACAGTTCATCTCGAAGACGAACGGAGCCGTCGGCCAGGCGAAGCTCTTCGTACGCGACGATGAGCACACGTTCCAGTTCGTCACGGGCAAAGAGCTGACCGTTGACATCGAGGGCTACCGCGTTTGGGGCGGCTACGTCATGCGCGCGAAGAAGACCTTCTTCTTCCCGGCGCAGGACACGACCGACGACCAGGAGGTCGTGCGTGGTTGGGAGCTGGAGGGCGCGGACTACAACGTTCTCTTCCAGAAGCGCTTCGTCTTCAGCGCAGCGCATCCAACGACGAAGATTGCCTTCGAGTACGGCGTCGACACCTATGACGACACCATCATCGCGGACATCTTCGACCACTACCTCGACCTGACCGGTCTTGGCCTGAGCCGTTCAGGTGTACGACGAGTCGACAAGCCCATCTTCGACATCCCTGGTAACAACCACCGGGGTGCCATCGCCAGCGCCGGTCATACGTGGCATGAGGCCATGCGCTCCATCGCCCGAGCGACTGGTGCGGTCTTCTACATCAACCCGGACAAGGTGCTCTGCTACCACGATGTGAACGATGCTGGCCCATGGGTGTTGAACGACCAGCCGTCGAGCACGTGGGATGTGCGCTACCGCGACCTCGACATCACCTACAACGGCACCAGCCTCATCAACGACATGATGGTCTGGGGTGTGGCCTCAGGGTCGACGCACGTCGTGTTCAGCCGGAATGACGATGCAGCGTCCATCGCCGAACATGGGCTCTGGCAGAACGGCCTCTATAGCCAAGCGCTCTACCGACAATCGAGTGCGAACCGTATCGCCGCCAGCTACGTCGATGGGTCTCCGCTTAGCAAGCGTGGCGGCAAAGACGACCAAATCAGCTTCAACTGCACGACCTTCTTCCCGCGTCTCCATGCGGGTATGGGCGTGCGCTGCATCAGCGCGGTCTACGACTTCAACGACATCGTCCCCATCCGTACGTCGGAGCTGACGTTCCCTAGCAAGCCGCCTGCACCGAACACGGTCATCCCGATGGTCAAGCTCAACGTGAGCCACGAAATCGATGAGCCCTGGAATACCTACGAGTTCCTGTGGCCCGCATTCCCACCCGCAGAAGTGCCCAGGATTCCGGAAATCGTCATCTCGGACGGCAATCCACCGGAACCAGCAGGCTGCGACTGCGCCAACGAAATCACGGACACCTTCACGCGGACGGTCAGCGATGGCTGGGGCGTGAGTGACGCTGGTATTTCATGGGTCGATGGCGCTTTGGGGACTGCACCCGTTGATGTCATCGACGGGTATGGGCGGGTCATCACAACGGCATCAGGGGCTGCGCACTCGCGCCGCATGGAGTTCACTAGCGCCCTCTTGCCGCGCTATTGGAGCATGACGTTCGATTTCTATATCGACGACTGGGGAGCCGCCAGTGACTTCCTTGAGTGGTCGTCATTCTCAGCGGCCACGAGTTCGTTCGCGTCAGCACTCCTCTACGAGAAGGTAACTGGCACCTCTCGACTGCGACTCTTCGCGAGCGGAGTTTCTCCGGGCAGCGTCTCGACGAACATCAATCTCAGTCTTGCCACGTGGCACACGATGCGCTGGGAGTCCAACGCGGATGGCTGGCATCGCGCCAAGGTCTGGGAGAGAGACACGGCAGAGCCCGGGACATGGACCGTGGAGCAGAACTGCTCTGCGCAAACTGACCGGGCGCCATCGAACTTCCAAGTCGATGTCAGCACAGGAGAAGTGGTCGAGTATCGCTTCGACAACCTCGACATCGATGGCATCGACCTCTGCTCAGAGAACCGCTTCGATAACTTCAATCGGACGGTCGCCAGCGGCTGGGGCGTATCTGACTTTGGTGCCGCATGGGGGTCGAGCGTATTCAGTGCAACGACATCCGTGAATGGCTCTCAAGCGCTCGCAATAGTCTCGTATCTCGGCAACGCCGAGATAAGCATCACCAGCGGTCCATGGTTGGAGCCATCATGGGAGATGACGATGCTCATCACACTGCCCAGCGTGCTCCCATCTGGGCAGACGGAGATGCGCATCACGGGCACTGCGGAGACGGGAAGCGGCCCGTTCGCGGGCATCGGGGTTCAGTCTGGCAATGCCTATATCTGGGCAGAGGGTGACACCACCATGCTCGCCGACTTCGTGGCGGGCGCGACCTATTACTTCAAGTGGGCCTGGACGTGGGGCGGCGGGACGCAGACCAAGGTATGGCGGACCACGGACACCGAGCCGGACTGGCAGGCGACTGATACGAACGACGGAACGCCGCCTACGACTTCCCCAGAGCTGGAGTTCCGTCTCGACTGGAACAACGGCTTTGGTGGTGGGTCGGGGACGTGGCGCATCGACTACCTCGACTTCGACTATGACGGGAAGCCATGCGCTGGGTGCGCGGCACGAGAGACGGTCATCAGCGATTCATTCACGCGCACTAACGCCGTCAGCTGGGGCGGGACGACAGACGTCGGAGGGTATAGCTGGCAGTCAACGGGAGGCACCATCCTTTCGACGGATGGCACACAAGCCGTCGCCCACCTCACTGCTCTCTTGGGTGCGTCGCAGGTAACGTCGTACATCGATGAGCTGCGTGAACCAGCAGCCAGCCCCTTCGACCTCTACGACTTCTACGACTACACCATCACCATCGTGGACTTCTCCTACACCAACCCCGGAGCGCCCGACCACTTCGACGCCTTGGACTTCGACATCTTCGATGGCGGCATGTTCGCCCGACTGATAATGAACGACGGGTCTGACAACCAGCAGATTGGTCTCAGCTCGTGGAGTGGGCCAGACGACTTCGTCGATGTCACGTTCACATTCCCGATGAAAGTCCGCGTCCAGGGGGACAGGCTGACTGCCACGGGTCGGGTCAAGTGGTGGGATGCAGGAGCGTCAGAGCCAGATGCATGGACGACCGAAGTCACAGAGACCAGTTCGAGTGCTCCGACGACGCTCGACTTTGGATTGAAGTTCTGGGAAATCGGAGACGTCACGCCCACGACGGGCACATCCTCTGGTCCCACGTGGGTCTTTGACGATTTCGTTTTCAGCTCTTGTTCTGGCATAGCTACGGGCGGCGGTGGTGGTGTCATCTCGGCTGGTCTCGTCTGTGAGTCCCCCGACTCTGAAGACAACCGGCACTTCCAGCTGAACAACGCCATCTACGCTGGGTCCAGCAGGTCTTCGTAGAGGGCGAGCGGATGGTCCGACCGACGCAATACACCGAGAGCCCGGACACCGGGGAAATCATCTTTGCCAGCACCCTTACCATCCCGCAGGCGGACTCGGTCTACGTCTGCTACTTCGCGAATGGAGTGCACCTCTAATGCCCACTGGCAGCGACATCGTCATCACCTACGACGCGACGACATCACGACGAGCGTCTTGTACTCCAGCACGCGCTTCGATGGGCAAGCTGCCGCTGTGCCTGGGACTTTCGAACTGACCGTCAAGGACCCAGACCGGACCATGAGCTTCGTGACGGGCAAAGAGGTCACGCTCGACGTCGATGGCGTGCGTCTTTTCGGTGGCTACGTGATGTCGGTCAGTCGCCAGTACGCCTTCCCAGCTGACGACACATCAGACCTCGACCAGGTCAAAAGCCGCCAGTGGGTGCTCTCTGGGACCGACTACAACATCCTGCTTGACAAGCGTGTCCTGCGCGATACCGGGGATTACGTCACCCAAATCGACTCGGTTGCCGGACCAATCTATGACGGTGAGGTCATCCGAACGTACCTGGACAACTACTTCGACCTGCCTGCCGGTTCAGCTTCAACAACTCGTCACGGGTGCGCGACAACCACAGCCACGCGACGTACGTCTGGCCGACACAGGGTTCCACGATGCGGCAGTTCCTGGAAGGCGAATCGAGGTTCGGCAACGTCTTCTATGTCGACCCAGATATGCAGCTCTGGTTCGTGAACGTCGAGGACACCGTGGCCCCGTGGGGGTTCAGCGACAAACCCAATGGCACCACGCGCATCGGCTTTCGGGAAGGGGAGTTCATCGAGGATGGCACGGCCATGGTGAACGACGCCCTTGTGTGGGGCGGCTCGGAGTGGGCGGGCAACGGCTCGGTCGTCTTCGCTCGGCGACAGAACACCGGCTCCCAGACCGACCATGGCCGATGGCAGATTGCAGAAGTCAACGTCGGCGACGCCAACTATAAAAGTCAAGCTCAAGTCAATGCTCGGGCGAACGTCATCGTCGATGGCAATGAGTCCGGCACGTTTGCCGAGGGCTCCAAGGGCCTCGTCAATCCGGAGACTCAGTTCCGCTGCATCTGGTTCGGGTACCGGGTGCCCGGAGCCGACCACCTCAAGCCCGGTGATGTGACGCCCATCGACCTGTGGGTCTTCTCTGAGGACGCAGGGGCTACGCCGTTCACGGTCAACCTGCCGCTTCGACAGGTCACCGTAACGTTCCCGACGAACACCGAGACGGGTGAGACACACGTCCAGTTCGAGGGCTTCTTCGGCCTCCAGAACAGCGACCCCTACTGGCTGTGGCACTTCATCCGGAGCATCCGCAGGGACGTGCTCTTCGTCTCCACGGCAGACAACTCCACGGTCTCCCAGCCGCCCTATGGCACGCTCTACCAGGGCATCCCCGACCCAGCTCCAAATGGGTCCACGACGGTCTTCACCATCCCGTGGGGCTACATCGGCCACACCATCGCTGTGTACCTCGATGGACGCTTGAAGATTCCTGACACCGACTTCACCGAATCTGACGTCGCAGCTGGCGAGTTCACGATGAATACGGCTCCATCCGGTGGCCAGGTTCTCTACGTTCAGGCTCGACTTTCGGTTAGAGCTGCCTATGATGTGAACAACCTATAGCCGAGCACCCCGTCCGTCGGGTTTGAATAGCTCTGGCTTCACCGTCTTCAGCCCCGGTTCCCCCGGGGTTTTTGTTTGCCCGTTAGATGAGGCGTTCCGATGCCCTACCAGGCAGCCTTCAAAAAGCAGCTGGATGGCACCCGCTGGCAAGGCTTCAACTGCAACTGCGCGAGCGATGCGATGCTCGTG
This sequence comes from Allolobophora icterica, assembly GCA_963556255.1. NCBI lineage: Eukaryota > Metazoa > Annelida > Clitellata > Crassiclitellata > Lumbricidae > Allolobophora > Allolobophora icterica. The sequence continues at coordinate 14,407 of CAUVYU010000134.1, read as the reverse complement.
GACCGTGCAACGCACGGGAAGACCTCCCCGACGTCAGCTCGCATCCGAAGTCTGACGGGTGACCGGTCCGGTGGCACGAACCTGCGCCAGGTGCACTCCGTCAACGTGAACCACTACAACATCAAGTCGAACATCTGGCAGCCCATCGCATGGGACGACCTGATGGACCGCGCACGCGCAGGTCGTGGCTTCGTGCTCCAGCTCTACTACCGCCGTATCTCGAACTCGAAGCACGACTGCTTCCGGACCAAGTTCAAGGACAACCACTCCATCTGGATAAACCACATGAACGCCGACGGCACCCTGCGCGGAGCTGACCCAGGCGCTGATGGACGCTATCGGGGCTGCCCCAAGGGCTATCAGAACTACTCACGCTCGCTGCTCAAGCTGTGTGCGGGCGAACTTGACCTCACCGGCCTCGGCACGACGCACTACCGAGCACTGGGTGCGGGCAAGGCATACGCGCTGTTGGCCCCGAAGGGCACATAGGAGACGAGATGACTGACGAGACCGCAATCCCTGAGGCGACGCCGGAAGACGACGAGCCGCTTCCGCTGACCGACGAAGACCCCTCTGACGAGGATGAGGGTGATGAGTCGGGTGAGGACGTGAAGGCGGACGGCGTGCCGCTTGACGATGCACCGACGACTCCGGAAGAGCCAGAGGAAGACCCAGAGCCAGCTGGATGAGGAACTGGGCTCCGGTCTACCTGGCCCTGGGGTGGATAGCCGTCCTTGCGTTCGTGGCTATTGTTATCGCTCCACCGCTAGAGGCCCAGAGCCCATGGAAACCTCACCCGACAAGAAAGCCCCATCCGACCGCTACGGCCGTATCGACGCCGACCGCGAGCGCCTCATCAACATCCTCACCGACATCGTCGCCGAGACCCACAGCTACCGCTACACCGACACCCAGCGCCTCACCATCGCCATCGCCCACCTCGACCACTTCGACACCGACCCAGACTGCCCCCTCTGCAACTGGGTTCGTCCAACGTAGCGGGACGCAGCTGACGCTCAACGGCCAGCCGTATCGGTTCGTCGGCTTCAACATCTACAACCTCAACTCGGTCAACGACTGCAACACGTCTGGCAACCCTGAGGCGCTGCTGGCGGAGCTGGACAGCGTCCAGGATGCCTCCCGCTCGTGGTTCTTTGCTCGCTTCGCACAGGGTGGCTGGACACGGTTCGACCGCACCCTGGCGGCAGCAGCTGCCAACGGGCAGAAGGTCGTCGTCACCCTCACGAACCACTGGGGTGACTGCGAGGACGGGACCTCCAAGAGCGAGTCGTGGTACCAGACTGGCTACAAGACGAATGCCTGGTTCGGCTTCGCGAGCTTCCGCGCCTACGTTCAGGCCATCGTGACCAGGTACAAGAACGACCCGACCATCCTGATGTGGCAGATGGTCAACGAAGCTGAAGCCAGCCACACCTCCCTGAAGGCGTTCGCCATCGACATCGGTGGCCTCATCAAGAGCATCGACGCCAACCACCTCGTCAGCTTGGGCACCATCGGCTCAGGCCAGAACGGTGCGAGCGGGGCCGACTACAAGGCGCTCCACGCCATCACGCAAGTGGACATCTGCGAGTACCACGACTACAGCGCTGGTGCCATGCCGGGGGACCAGTGGAACGGGCTCTCCGTCCGGCTCCAGCAGTGCGCTGAGCTGAACAAGCCCCTCTTTGTGGGCGAGACGGGCATCCTGCGCAGCGTGGGACTCACGACGCGAGCGCAGCAGCTCGACGCCAAGATGGCGGCCCAGTTCGCGGCTGGTGTGGTGGGCATCCAGCCATGGGACTGGCGCTTGGACTCGAACTACAACTATGCCCCTGGCGACCCTGCGCTGAGCGTCATGGGAGGCTATTGATGAAAGGGACACAGATGCCAACGGTCACCACGGACTGCCCCTGTCAGCCCGGGTCTATGAACATCCATCTCGCTGGCTTTCCGACGAAGGAACCTAACGTCGTCCTCATGATTACCGTCACTCCGGACGAGCAGGCGAGGCGGTCGTACAACGTGGTCATCGGAGCTGATGGCACTGCCGATTTCCTCCACGATGACGCGACCCTGCCGGGTGACTACGACATCCAAGCGTTCCAAGTTCGTGGTCGCAAGACGAACTATCAGTTCGTGGCTTCGGTGACTGCGACGGTCGTCTAACGATGGCAACCCGGCTGTACATGCATTTCGCGGCGGGCAGCAATATCCCTGCAGGGATAGATGACCGTGAGATGAATACCAGCAAGGACAGTGGCCTCAACAGTGGCAACCGGGCCTCTGTGGCTGGCCCCACCAGCGGTATCTATGTGCAACTCTCGGGTGCCAAAACGTACTACAACTACCAGATAGACAGGGAGCTCACTGTCTCTGGGACGGTTACCTTCAATGTCTGGGCTTCAGAGAACAACAGCAGCGCAAATGGGACGGTCCAATGTACCGTCGAACGCTATAACGCTGCGGGGACGTTCGTCTCAACAGTGGCGGACTCTGAGTTCGGCCCGGAGCTAGGAACAAGTCGAGCTGCCAAGAACTGGTCAGCGTCTCCGACCAGTACGACGTTCGCTGCCGGGGATTGGCTTACGGTGAGCTGGGCGTTCAACGACGCGACAGCGTTGACGATGGCGACTGGCTTCACCTTCAGCTATGCCTACGGCGGCACGACTGATAACGCAGATGGCGATACATGGGTCGAGTTCACTGAAGACATCACACAATCTCCCATCGCCCTCAAGACAGCGGGCACGTGGGCGCGCATGGTGACGGACGGTGGCACGGTCGCCATCCCCGGGTCTCCTGCTGCTGGCGACCGGATGTTCCTCTTCGGCTCGTGGAAGACCTACACCGTCACCGCCGACCCCGGTGTTGACTGGACCCTCATCGACGACTTCTCGGACGGCACGACCGCCGCTGGCAACGGCACCGGTTCGGTCCACAACGCGGTCTGGTATCGAGACTGGCAGTCTGGAGACGCGGCACCAGTCATCGATTACTCGAGCTGCACCGAGCGAGGGTCACTGGGTCATCATGCTCTGGCGAATCATCGGAGAAACATGGGGTGCGCCAACGGCAGCGCATGTCGGATATGGTGGGGCCTCAGCCAGCTTCTCCTTCGGTCTAACATCGCTCTCTATCGAGGATGATTCAGCTGTCATGGCGCTCGTCGGGTTCCGCGACGACACGTCCGTGATGACCCGAAGTGCAACGAGCATCACCCACTCGGCTGGCAGTGTGACATGGGATGGCGACTACATCGAAAGCCCAGCGACGCACTTTAGCTCGACGACCGGCCTCGACGTGTGCGGCGACCTCGGCCATCGCTACGTGGTCACGGGTGGTTCCGGTATCACCATCGATGTAACCGGTACCATCTCCGCAGCGGAGACGGGCACGGCGACGTTGGTCATGCAGGGATATGGTGCTGCCGCAGCCGATTCCAATCCAGCCCATCGACCAACCATGAACCAGCTGCTGTCGCACTAGGTGTATCTCTACGCCAAACCAGCTGGTCGTGTCCATCGCGTCGAAGTCGGAGAGCAGCCGGATAGGCACTGTGGTGTCCCGCTCGCAGCGTTCACGCTACCCACAGCTCCAATCGGCGAGCGATGCCACTACTGCTGGGACGAGGACGAGGGAGAGGCAGCTGCCAGAGAGCAGCGCCACAAGCGCCGTCTTCGACGCCTGGTGGCTGGTGCAGCTGCCACTGCGGCCCTCCTTGGGTTGGCTGCCGGGACCAGTGTGGGAGCCTTTGTCGGCGTAGTCTTCAGTCCGGACCTCGACCCCGGACGAGCAGCAGTCCCTACGACCAGTCCGGGGTCGAGTCCTTCACTTGATGGCGACCTCATCATCCTCATCGAGCGGCTCATCGACGAGGCGCTCGCACGCCACCTCATCATCGACCACCCACCGGAGGTGACGCCATCACCTACCCCGACGGCTGCGCCATCGTCCCCTATCCCCTCACCAAAACCGACTGCTTCGTCATCTTCCGGGCAGACCTCGCAGGACTCTACGGGGGGTGGTACCACGCCCACCACACGCCCGACTGCACCTCCAAAGCCCACCACGGCACCCGCGACGCCATCGGCTGCCCCTGTGGCCTCTCCAAGCCGACGTGCTTCCGCCCGGGCAATCCCCAGGGGGGTAAAGACCCATGTCAGTGGCCACCCGATGATTGAAGGGAGTGCCGTGAAGACGGACACATTGAAGCTCTATTTCACGTACGGAACAGTCTTCATCACCGTCGTTGGTGGCGGGCTGATGATTGCCGTGTATGGCAATCAGATGGACAAGCTCGTCGTTGGAGCCATCATCGGCTTCATCGGCATGGCCCTGAACTTCGTGTTCGGTGGCGAAGTCCAGTCACGTACAGCTCGCCAGCAAGAGCGGGCCCTGCTCACCCAGGTCCCGCCTCCCCCACCGGAACCCGAACCAGAGGTTTGATATGGAACTCTTCAACAAGGCATCACTCAGCATCGGCGCTATCGCAGCTGCAGCGTCCGCCATCGTCGTCTATCTCTCAGCCCCGGAGCAGGCCATCCTGACCCCGGAAATCGCCAACGCCCTCTTCGTCCTCATCGCCTTCGTCGCAGGCGCAGCCGCTCCCAAGCCCAAGAGCTAGCCATGGAGGGCGGGTACGGTCTGCCACTGCATTGCCCAAAATGCCCGCCCAAGCACTATTTCGGCTGGTTGAAGCTGCCGGGATTGAAGACGGTGCCGTGTCCGAACTGCGGAACGGCACTCATCTCCAACCGGAAGAAGACCCGGCGACCCCATGTGGCGGCGTGAAGGGCAAGCCCTTGTAGAGTTCGCCCTTGTCCTGCCCGTCCTCATGTTCATGATGCTGGGCTTCGGCGAGCTGGCATTCCTCTTTGCCAATCGTGTCGGCTTCCAGAACAGCGCAGATGTCATGGTCCAGTGGGGCCGCAGAGGAGATGGCCTCGCATCCGGACGGAGAATCCTGGAAGGCAAGCTGGAACAAGGTCGTCAACGAAGAGACCGACCGCGTCGGATGTGTCGGTCCAGCACCAGAACTACGCTTTCCTGATGACTCGCACATTCCTGGCGATAGGGTCATCATCGAGCTGCGGTGTACCTATCAGCCGAAGCTGACGGGTACGTGGCTTGAGATACCTGTCTTCGTGCAGAGCGGAGCCGTCGTGCCGGGGGTCCTTCCGTTGCCAACCCCGACACCGACGTCGTCTCCATGAACCTGTGGAATCGAGTCACCATGACCTTCTACGACCAGTGGGCGGCGGTCAAAGCGTGGCGGGCACGGCGAGCGGACATCATCGAACATCACACCAAGCCCACGTATGAGCCATACCCCGATGCGCAGTTCGACCCCGAAATCAAGGTGTACGTGGAAGCCCGAGATGTGCGCGGCAGGTTGCTGCGGGAGTACGTCTACCTGGAGGGCTACTCGCTCCACCAGCTCAACTTCAGGTGGGGGGCAAAGCGTGGGCAGACGCTTGTCGGAGAATGGGTCTGGCTGGCGGTCATCGAAGCCAACACTCGTCTCGCCGCTCGGTTAGACGAGGTGCGAGAGCAGAAGGAGTCATCGCATGTTCCGAAATGAAGCTGGTCAGGGCCTGGCCGAGTACGCCCTCATCATGGCGCTCATCGCCATCGTGGCCATCGTCGCGCTGGCCCTGCTCGGCACGCAGCTGAGCGCCATCTTCCAGAGCATCACTGACGCTATCAGTGGCACGCCCGTCTCGCCATAGCCATGCCAGATGCCCCGCTCAGCTGGCGAGACGTTCAACAGGCCATCAAGGACTCGGAGACCCGTATCCTCTCGGCCATCGCGGCAGCGAACCAGGATGTCCTCGACCACGAGAAGCGCCTTCGCGACATCGAAGAGAAAATCCAATACCTCTCAGCGAGAGAGAACGGGATGCGTCTCGTCCTCGCGGGGCTCTTCGGGGCCATCGCTGCCATCGCGGGCGTCGTCGCCATCGCGAAGAACCTCGGTGCTATCTAGTAGCTGATGCGGACGTGGATGACGCCACGGGAGAGTGGGGCCAGCCAGCGGAAGGCCTCGTCCGAGAGGTCGATGAGCGTCGGCTCGCCGTTGCGTGGCCCGCAGGCGCACCAATCGTTGAGCTTCACTTCCAGGCAGCGGTCCTTCTTACAGACCAACACCCGATGCCCACGCCACTCGCCGTACTTCTGGTTGAGAGCCCGCCGCAAGACAGGACCAGCTGCACCGTATTGCCCGTCCGTACCCGTCGCGAAGTACGTGGCATAGCCGCGTACGTTCTTGCCATTCAGACGGGGGCGGGAGGTGATGGCAGGCTTTGATGACACACGAAGAGGCCTTGGGGTTGCTTTTGGTCGTGGCTTTGGGGTTCGTATGGTTGGGCTGGGTGTTACGACCACCGCCTGGACCGGTGCGGAGGCATCCGGGTCGTCGGCTGGGTCGTACCAAGAAAAGGCTTCTGGCTCGTAGACCGGGGCCGAAGCCACCGTATGGCCCACCGTCTCCTCCACCGGAGGAGCAAACGAGAGAATGAAGAATGCGAAGATAATCAGGACCCCCGCCGGAAGGCGGGGGTCTTTCTTTATTTGTCGTACCACTTGTAGGCCTTATCCAATCCCGCCAGCAATAACAAGAGGACCTCCGTGTACGAATACACGTGGTCCTCCACGACTGGCGCTGGTTGAGACTCACGAGTGGCTTGACTGCGAGCCTCCAGATTTCGCTGCGCCTCACGCTCAGTCATGCGCTTGGTCGCCTCATTGACACTCATGCCGTTCGAGAGCACGAGCTGGAGCACGTAATACTCTCTCGGTGCAACGGCCCTGATACGTCGGAGCACCCGGGTGACACGGGTTCGTCCATCGGGCGGATGATACTGACCCGTACCATCTCGACCGACCTTCTCATACTCGGCATTGAGCCAGCGGATGAAGGTGGGGTGGAAGGCGGGGGCTCCCCACTTGGAGCCATCGTCGACTTCACGTGAATGGATGCGCATCGGGTATTCGCCATGCAGCTCTGCATGGAAGAAGTCGAGGAGGTTCTCGACGCGCCTCTGTTCAGCGGCGGTGAGGACGTATCCATTGACCGTCATGGCGCGTCCTCACCAACCCGCTCCAGCTCTCCATCCCGGACCGTCCAGGCCTCGACGGGTTTCCCTTTGCGCATAGCCACCTCGACGATGTGGGCGGTCCCACCTTCCATGACTGCAGCAGGGTCAAAGAATGCGGTGATGGCGTCTGCCTCATCCACCATCTCCATGTCCCGCCGGAACACGTCGCCCCGGGGCCCGGACGTAGGGTAAACCTTCACGTCAAGGTGTTTCACGTGCGCAAAGACCCGGGCCATGTAGTCCACGCCCTCTGAGGGCCGGACTAAGACGGTATCCCCGGGCTTGAGGCGGGCGACCGCGCCCAGGATGTACCCCGCACCCTCCGTCATCGGAAAGGTGCGGGAGCCAACGATGGCCATCTTCATGGCTTCGTCTCCGTGGCTGCGCTCAGCTCCACGATGGTCTTGGGGTCCTTGGAGCCGGTCGTCTTCCAGACAGCTTCAGGCAAGAAGCGGCTGTCGTTGATGCGCAGCTCATGCGCGATGGAATCCTCTAGCGCCTTGAACGCATTCGAGCAGTCCATGTCCTTGTCAAGGTAGAACCAATAGCGCACCTTGAGCAACCCGCTATAGGTCTGGTACGCCTGCTTGACGTGCTTGTTGACCGCCATCCGTACACAGAGCGAGGCGATGCTCTGGTAGGTCGAGGTGTCGCTGTTCTTGTACAGCTCGCCTTTCCGTGCCCCTGGTGAGTACATGTGGTTCACGCTTGGTGGCGTCCCAGGGATTTCGATACGGATGGTCGGCGGATTACTCTCCACGCTTCGCAATCTGTTCGGAGAGCCAGTCGGTCAAGTACACGATGGCGAAGGCAACGAGCCCAGCCAACGCGAGCCAGATGACGGCATCGCCGATGAAGCGCCAGAGCAGGTACAGCCCTCCTCCGATGAGGAAGATGAGTGCGCCAGCAGCGGCGCTCAGCGTGAGCCTGTTCATGCCTTGATGAACCTCCACTTTGCGGCACATGACCGTGAGCAAGTCACGCCATAGCCGCGCTTCCAGTCGTTATGTCGAGGTCGGAAATCCTTTCCGCACACAGCACAAGAGAACGTCTGTTCGACGTAGGCTGCATGTTCAGCTGGGGTCTTGGTGAACTTCCTTCGGTTACAGTCCCGACAGCATCGGACGAGGTTGTCGATGGTGTTGGGTCCTGCCTTGTCGAAGGGAATGACATGGTCGAACTCAGACCAGCGGTGGTCGAGTCCGATGCCACAGTAGTGGCACGTGAGGGGCAAGGCCGCGAGCTGCTGCGCTGTCACACTGCCTCGAAGTCCGAGTGCCGCAGCCTTGCGGTTGAACGTTAGCACCCTCCTTTCGTAGAGCCGCTGGATGGTTCCCTGGGTCATCGTGGCCTCGTGGCGTCACAGCACCAGCAGGCGACCTCGTCGAAGTCATCGGGGTCGAGGGGGAACCACTCCTTCTCCAGCACGACCCAGGTATGCCTGAACGGGTGGATGGCGTGGGCATAGATGTTCCAGAGCAGGAACATCAGGTCACGTCTCATATTGCCTCCAGTGGTACCGACAGATGTGCCGCCCGTCCCAAATCATGACCGGGCAGTGACCCATGGCACACTCAATCGGGGTTTGGACCATAAACGAACGCCAGATAACTTCGGAGACCGGGTCGGTTCGCCGTGGCCCAGTTGGCTCCTGCCACTGTCCAGAGGTGATGCTTCTCACAAAGCGTGACAAGATGCTGCTCATCGCTCGGCGCTCGCTTCCCCATCCGGGGTTCGTCCTTCACGTGGTCTAAGGTCAAGCGACCGAAGCAGCTCCCCCACGTGCTCTGGTCCACGAGGGGTGCTACGCACGCCCAGTGGTCCCGCTTCATCACGTTGCTGGCTGTGACTGCCGTCACGGTGTCGCGCAAGAGGTTTGTCCTCGACTCTCTTATAGCCGAGTGTACGGGCTGCTGAGCGGAAGTAGCCAGTCGGTTTCTCCCGCTTGATGTCCGTGACCAGCTCGACGCAGGTCAGGAACGCCAGCGCACAGTCCTGCTTGTCATAAGGACAGTCGCCATACGGGGCGACGTTGTAGCAGTGTTCGCGGACCCACATCTGACGCAGGTTCCCGAATGGAGCGCGCTTGCCATAGGTAGCCTCCCACTTGGCCTTGACCCTTGGGTCGACCTGTTCGCGCGTGAACTGCTCCTTGAAGCAGCAGCTTCGCTTCACCATGGCGAGCCAGTCCGATGCAGATGCGGACGTGCAGCAGCAATGTCCCATCGCTCTGCCTTCCATGAGTTCCCGAACATGGTGGTGACTTCATGGAATAGCTCTCCGTCATCGCTGCGCATGCCGATGACCACGAGCATCTGGCGGTCAGATGTCCAGGCGAGGGGGAGGTAGCGGTAGTTGTGGCTGCTGGGCCAGTGGTACCAGACCCCAAAAACTACTTCTTTGCCAGCAAGTTCAGCGAGTTCGCAAGATTCAGGCATTCACGGCCTCCAGTCCGTGGTATTGTGCCGTACGCCCGGGGTGCTCCGGTGTGGACCTCCAGTCTCCGTCGAGCCCCCGGGAATAAATAAAGAGGAACCGGGACCTTTGCATGTGGTCCCGGCTCCGATGGTCGCAAAAATGCAGTTTGCCACCAGACATAACGATAACATCAGCCGCAAGACCTAGGCTAGGGGCACCGGACTCGTCCCCCCGAAGTGGCGCAACGGACTGCACTTCCGCATCACTCATCGGAGAAACACTAAGACCCCCCGTCCTGTGGCCCCACGGCCAGCGGCGTGCGACTGCTGCGTTCACAACGGCAGACCCGACAGCGATAGGCGCACGAGACGTGTCATACGCCCTCCCATTGGTCATACGGCACGCACCGTCCCCGCAAGGGGGCGGTGTGCCCCGCTCAACCCTTGATAACCGGCAGGTAGGATTTCCGGACCCTCCTAGTCGCTGTTCGCAGAGGCTGTCTGAGGTTCCTCTCTCGACGATGGATGACATCGTGGCATGAGCGGCATACAGCTCTAAGGTCGTTGAGCCACTCAGCTCCGACTCTGGTGTAGATGATGTGGTGCACATCAAGCGGAACGTCCTTCCGTTTACATACATAGCATCGTCCCTTATGGAGCTTCGATGCGAAGAATCGCTGCTTCGTCTCTGCCCATGAGGAACTCTTGAGATAGAGGTCGTAGGTTTCATAGCCTAGCTTCTCTAGCCGCTCATGAAACCGCTGCCTATTCATCCTGAGTCGCTCACTTCTTAGCCTTCTTTACGGTGCTGCGACGTAGCTTGATGCCGTGCTTCTCTGGGTCATGGACATTGCCCCAGCTGTTGCATTTGGAGCAGTAGCTGCCTGAGTCGCTCACGAGACGGTCCAGTCATACCAACCTCGACCAGTGGCATCGAACCACGTCTGTGAGTCGCGGTCGTAGTGGAGGATGATGTTCCCATCCGGGTCACGCAGGTCCTCCCCGGTCATCTGCACTGACTCGAAGGTGCCGAGGTCGGCTTGGGTGGTGCCTTCGACGATGTCGTAGGCGATGATGGTCACGTTCATTTATCTGCCTTCTTCACGGTGAATGACAGCCCCGCCAGGATGGCAGGACTCACAGGGACAGAACTCTGAAATGTCGAGAACGTAGGTGCGGTGGGGGCAATAGAGGCATTCGCCGACAGGAACGCGTCCAGGTCGTCTTTCAGGTACCTCCGGTCTCGACGAGGTCCGATGAGGTAGTGCGTTATCTGCGCGTCCCACTTCTTGAGTGTGTTGATGTGGATGCCGAGGTAGTCGGCCGCTTCTTGGGCCGTCCATAGTCGTCGTGTCATGAGGCACCTCTGAGCTGGTCGATGAGGGTCTGGACGTCCGCTTCGTGCGCCGGATTGTCGACGTGGCTCTTCCACTTCGTGTAGATACCACCGCAGACGAAGCACGTTCGTCCCATTCGTGTCCCATGTGCTACACCAGCCAGCTTGAACAGCTGACCGACCCGCTGCCGGGATATGCCAGCCGCATCCGCGATGGCTTGGTAGGAATAGCCTTGGTCATATAGCTCCTTCATCCATACGAAGCGAGCCCGGTCATCGGGTCCGCGTAGATACTTGACTCTGGGTGGCTTGATGAGCCGCCTGTGGAACCCCAGTGCAGCGTGGCTTCGATACGAGCCTGCTAGATAGGGCACTGCACAGACGGTGCAGATGCGGTCAGCGCGGGACAAAGCCACGTCCATGACATGTCTCGCATAGGGGTCGCTTGCCGAGGGGCCAGTTGATGCAGCCCCGGCATTCGGAGACCTCTCCGAAGACCAGCTTCGGCAGGTCCTTCTTGCGGAGGGGGCTGACCTCCTGCTCCACGGTGTGGTGCTGCCAGAACGGGAACGCCAGGAAGAGCTGCCGTCCATGTCCATAGTCCGCCAGCGTGGCATGCTGGTCGAACGTGTCGAAGTCACACTCGTAGATGTGCTCGGCATGGACGACGCGGAAGCCTCCAGTCCTTCCCTTGAACTGCGTCTCATAGGTCATGGCATCGAAGCCGAGTGACCCGAGACGCATGATGTGGCCCTTGTTGGCCCGCTTGTACCAGATGACGTGACCGTCACCGAAGACCATCTTGTTACCGACCAGCTTCCGCGTGTTGTCGGCGGGGTCGGTGATGAAGAGGGGTAAGTCCTTCTCTGGCTTCTTCAAGCCTGCCATGTCAATGGACGAAGCCCTGGATAGTCCACTGGGTCTGGGGCTTGTGACCACCGTCGAGCCAGTCCTCCAAGCCTTCCTGCTGGCCGCAGGGCGAGCAGATTTCGGTCTGGTTGTCGGTCCGGCTCAACGCGCCGGGATAGCCAGTCGGGAGCCAGTTGATGCAGCAGCGGGGGCACAAGAACGGTTCGGTGTAGTCCTTGCGGAAGTTCCCGATGGGGTTGATGCGCGGTGTCATTTCGCCTCCAATGTGACGGACGGGTCGAGGGTGATGGTGCTGGTCTTGGCGGCCTTGATGACGGGTGTGACCTTGACCTTGATGGTGACGCTGCCAGTGCTGCCCGTCTTGGTGGCCCTGGTGGCGAGCATGGACTTCTTGATGGCCAGCTCATGCTGCTTGCGGGCAGCATCCCTCAGGGATGAGATGGTCACGGCGAAGTTGATGGGGTCCATCTTGGAGAGGGCATCACTGCCCAGGCCTGTCAGGAACCGTTCGATGGTGGCGAGGTCGCCGTCGATACGTGATGCACGACCACGACTGAGACCACAGGTGGTGCATTCAAAGCTCTTGCCCACGGGACTCCAGCTATGACGATGCTTGGTTGAGAGACTCATTTGCTTCCCTTTCCGAGTGTGGGTGTGAGACCTGAGAACCTCAGGTACTCCTGATGTCGCTCTGTGAGGTTGTGCTTCAGCGCCTTAGCGGTGTCCGCGTACTGCGGCCCACCGCATGCACAACGTGATGTACCGGTGCGCTCCTCTAGGCGAGCGAGGGCGCGCTTCAGCGATGCGAATGCCTCGCCTCGTGCGTCCTCGTCTACCCCTGGCCAGCCGACTAGTAGGAGTGCTTCAATCTGACTTCGGGTGAGCATGACCATGGCGACCGGCAGTGACCGCTTACGCCCCCGCCTCACCGCGTCTCCGTCCAGTAGATGTGGCCGGGTTCATTCGCACCCTCAGTCTCCGGGTCGAAGGACGAGCGGGTTCGAAGCCGCGTGACCTTGTACTCGGGGAGGTTGCGGAAGCCGACCACGAAGCTCATGTAGTTGACTTCGTTGTCGCTGCACCAGATGGTCTTGCCATCCAGCACTAGCTCGTAGTACTCCTTGTACTTTGCCTTGCTTGGTGCGTTCGGTGCGGAGGTCATCGCTGACAACCTTCATAGGGTCTCCTCGTCTTTGGCTGCGATGTGCGCATCCAGCGCTTGGTTGAGTGAGGCGAGCACGAGGCCGATGTTCTCGGCACTCAGCTCGTCGAGGTAGGTGGCGAGAGCAAGGCTGGCCTCACGGTCATCCTCCGGCAGCTCGACATCTGTATCGAGCACCGTCTCCACCAGAGCCGCCAGCCCTCGAACGCCGAGGCCCAGCTCCTTGGACATGCGACTGACCTGCTTGACCTGGGCGCTCGACGCCTCGACCGTCTTGCCACCCCGGCCCACACCCTTGACCTTCGATGCGGTGACCTTGACCGGGACGTTGTCCACGACCACGGACCGCTCGTCTGTCGAGGCGTCGTCCTCGATGTCGGCGTCGCCACCGATGAGGAACGACTTCAGCAGGAAGTTCTTGAGCGCGGCGGTGTAGGCCTTGTTGGCACCCTTGTCGCCGCTGTCATCGCCATAGCCCATGGCAGTGCCGGAGAGCGTCTCTCCGCTGTCGCCATCGACGAACGTGAACTTCACGTGCATGACGGTGACCCAGCTCTTGCTGCGCTCGACCATCTGCTCGCTCAGCACGTCCGGGATGAGCATGATGTTGGCCTTGGCAAGTCGAGGGCGCAGCGCACCCAGGACCTGCTTGTCGCTGATGAACTTGTACTTGAAGTAGGCGTTGAAGCCCTCAGGCTCGATGTTCGGCAGGTCACCCATGACCGCTGCCAATCGAGCCACGAGGGTCGGCTTCGTGTCAGACATTGGAGCAAAACACCTCTTTCTTGTGGTTGATGTCGACGATGTGCCAGTTGTTATCGGTTGGCTCCCACCAGCACGAGGTCCATCCCTCTAGGTGGTGACGCCAGATAAGGAGCTGCCTGCCTTGGAAGCCTTCGCCGATGACGAAGTACACGCTGTTGTCAGGCGAGTCGTTGTAGTCGTGCGCACAGAACACGTCACCGATTTCAGGCTGTCGGATTGCGCACATAGAGGCACCCCTCTTTGATGACGTGCTTCGGCATCTCGTGGTGGTTCCACACGAAGTGTGTCCACTCCAGCTCGTCGCTGAACTCGTCATTGACGATGCGCTGCCACATCAGCACGAGCGAGGGGCCTTTCTCAGCGAGAGCGTGGACGATGGTCGTGTCTGGGTCCGGCGTGCCGTCAAAGAACACGTCTCCTGGGCGCACCTGACGCAGCTCACAGTGCGGGCATTCCTTCTTCATAGCTTTGCCTTCTGGTAGTCAGGGCAGATGCGCTTGAACCCACACCAGGAACAAGCGGGTGGATTTCCGACCAGTCCGTTCGGTAGGAAGGTGCCTGCTTCGATGGCATCACTGACCTGCTTCACGATGGCCGAATAGCCTTGGATGGCTCTGTCAGGTACGACTCCAGCTTCGATGGGGATGTACTGGGCTTTCTTCGTGCGGATGATGTAGTCGAGCGTCACGCCCGTTTCGGTCTTGCCGGTCAGCTCTCGGTAGCCGAGCGCATAGCCGGTCATTTCGAGGCCATGCGGATT
>CAUVYU010000133.1:0-15905 GCA_963556255.1 Allolobophora icterica | reverse complement strand
TTTCCTAATGGCTCTGTGGGTACTATTAGCAAAAGCAGTACGATGCAGGCCACCAAATTAAGGTTTTCTGAATATCAGGCAGCCATCGGGCTGGCACAACTGCAACGTTTGGAAGCGCAAACCACTACCAGAAATGAAAACGCAGCCTGGCTTAAAAAAAGAATAAGCACTATCTCCGGTATTCTTCCTTATAAGCTATATGATAATGTTACCCGGGCTACATTTCATCTTTTCCCGTTCAGGTATAAAAAGGAAAATTTTAAAGGGCTGCCAAGAGAGAAATTTTTAAAAGCCTTAGAAGCTGAAGGTGTGCCCTGCAGCAGTGGCTATGCTCCTCTTAATACGCAGCCATTTTTAAATAATACATTTCAATCCAGGACCTATAAGAAAGCTTATTCCTCCGCCCTGCTTGACTTTAAAAAATATCAGGAAAAAAATAAATGCCCTGAGAACGATGTGTTATGTACGGAGGCTGTTTGGATTCCCCAGAATATATTACTGGCAGGAAAGCAGGATATGGATGCCATTGCTAATGCAATAGAAAAAATATATAAAAATGCAGAATCTATTAATAATAAGACAAACTGATAAATGACTGGTATAAGTATTTATAAATAGAAGTAATATTAAATGAAAACAATGGAGAAAGAGGTTGAAAGGTCTAATGGTTATAATGCGGAAAACAGGTTAACGGCTAAAGTATATGACTCCGGCTTTTCAAAAGCCCATGATACCTATAATGCCATATCGGTGGCCTCCGATGGAAAGATTTATTATGTGTTATCCTCAGAGTCTGTTGATGTGGGCGGGAAGATGTTTGTATTTGATCCGCCAACACAAAAGATTGAATTTTTGGGTGACCTTACAGAGATTTGCGGCGAAAAAAATAGTGGCGCTGTCTCTCAGGGGAAAAGCCATGTTCGTTTTTATGAAAGAAACGGGAAATTATATTTTGGCACCCATGTTGGATTTTACGAACTGATAGATGGGATGGATCGCCTTCCCAAAAATCCGCCCGATGGATATAAGCTATATCCCGGTGGTCATTTTCTCTCCTATGATCTTAAAACCAAACAATTTGAAGATTTGGCTATTGTGTCCGGGGGAGAAGGGATTGTTTCCATGACCATGGATACGGATCGGGGGCATATTTTTGCTATTAGCTGGCCTTCCGGAAATTTCATTCACTATGATATTGACAGGAATATTTTGAGAAGAAATTTGGGCCTGACTTCCGGAAAGGGTGAGGCAGGTTTGTCCGGTAATGATTTTCGTTCCCTTTGCCGCTCATTAGTTGTAGAACCGGTTACCGGAACGGTTTATTTTTCTACTTCGAAGGCGATATATTTTCGTTTAACCTGAAAGATGATTGTTTGACTAAATCAGAGGCTGATCTCCGGCTTGATTATTTGGAAAAATGGATCCCACCCGCCGGGAAGTATGGGATATAACTGGCGAAAAATTTTCTGGCATTCTCCGTCAAAAAAGGCTTATGGCGTTCACGGCAATTCGGGTTATCTTTTTGAATTTGATCCCGCTGCTTCTAAAATTGAATTAGTAGAACGGATAACCTCTGAATTATCAAAGAAAAGCGGCATGAATGATCAATTCAGCTACGGGTATCTTGGATTTCAATCAGGCCCTGACAAAGAAACAATTTATTATCTTACAGGTGGCCCCATTTATATCAACGGCAAACGAGTAAAAGGTGAGGAAGAAATTGCCAAGGGGTGCTGCAAAAGGGCTTGAAAACCTTCACCTGATTACGTATAATATTCCACATCAGAAATACCGGGATCATGGTCCCATTTTTTATGAGAATGGCGACCGCCCGCTTTATGTAAATTCTATAGCTGTTTCTCCGGACGGAAACATTATACCTTAGCAAGAATTACCAGGAACAATAGCATCGTAGCTGATTTGATAAGTATTCCCGACCCTTTGTTTATATGAGTGGTAATTATAAATGCAACTGCCTGCTTCTGTTTTTGCTGATCAGTGCAGCCTTGTTTGCCGCTGATATCAAAGTAGGCGTGGGGCGTAAGATAATTACTCCCGCCAATCCCGCCTGGCTTGCGGGTTATGTCATCCGTACTAAACCATCAGAAGGGGGTTGAACATGATTTATGGGCCAAGGCCATTGCCATCGAAAGTGGTAAAAACGAACCGGTAGTTATAGTTACCACTGATCTTATTGGATTATCGCATTGAAATTTCTGTAGAGGCTGCCAAACAGGTCAGCCAGAAATTTGGAATCAGGCGTTCCAATTTAATGTTTAATTCTTCGCATACTCATTGCGGGCCGATAGTTTGTCCCAGCCTGAGTGTGATTGCAAATTATGATGTGACAGATCAACAGGCGGTATCAAAGTATAGTCAAAAGCTTACGGCTGATCTGGTGGCTGTAATTGAAATGGCGTTGGGCAGCCTGAAGCCAATGAAATTATATAGCGGAATGGGGTCAGTTGATTTTGCTAAAAACAGACGTCAGAAAACGGATAAGGGGTGGTTGGCGGCTGGGAACGATAATGGCCCGGTTGATCACGATGTTCCCGTATTAAAATTTGAAACACCGATGGAAAGGTGCAGGTGGTACTATTCTCGTATGCCTGTCATAATACAACTATTCCGGGAACCACTTACAAAATTAATGGTGACTATGCCGGTTATGCGCAAATAGAATTAGAGAAAGAATTTCCGGGCGCTACGGCCATGTTCCTCATGGGCTGCGGAGGCGATCAGAATCCCTTTCCGCGCGGAACGTTGGAACTGGCCGCGAAGCATGGTAAAGAACTTTCCGATGAAGTAAAACGGGTTTTATCTGAAAAACTAAAGCGGGAAGAACCATCCATTCTCACTGCTTATACAATAGTTGACTTGGAATTTCAAGAAGTAGAGATAAAAAAATTTCATGAAGACCTGATGAGTAATGATGTGTTCCTTCAATGCCGCGCCAAATTGATGATTGAAGCGTATAACAAGAGTTGGAATGTGAACCGCTATCCCTATCCTGTGCAGGCCATCCGTTTAAGTAAAGACCTTACCATTCTTGCCCTTGCAGGAGAAGCAGTGGTTGATTATTCTTTGATTGTAAAAAAGGCTTATGGCAGAAAAAATATTATTGTTGCCGGTTATAGTAATGAAGTGATGTGTTATATCCCGACCAAAAGAATATTGGCCGAAGGGGGATATGAAGCTGATCAGAGTATGATGTATAATGGTATGAAGGGGCCTTTTAAAGATAATGTGGAAGAAAAAATTTTATCTGCTATAGAGTTTGTGATGAAAAAAACTCACGGTTGTTTTTATAGAAGTCGTATCAGGCATCCGGTTTATTAGTATTAAGTCAGATTCAAATAAAAGGAAATGAAACCAATATCTTTAATTATTTTTTTCAATTTGTGGCCACAAACCCGGAACAAGCAGGTATTTATTATTTTAATTCTAAAAGCTACTGCAAAATGAGAATCACCTCTGTTTATATGAATAGCAATTGCAAATATATCCGCCTGTTTCTGTTTTTGCTGATCAGCACAACCCTGCTTGCCGCTGATATCAAAGTAGGCGTGGGGCGCAAGATAATTACTCCCGTTGGTCCCGTCTGGCTTGCAGGTTTTGCCATCCGCACTAAACCGTCAGAAGGGGTTGATCATGATTTATGGGCCAAGGCCGTTGCCATTGAAAGTGGTAAAAACGGATTGGTAGTTATAGTTACCACTGATCTTCTTGGCTTGTCGCATGAGATTTCTGTAGAAGTTGCCAAACAGGTCAATCAGAAATTTGGAATCAGGCGCTCCAATTTAATGTTTAATTCTTCGCATACTCATTGCGGGCCGATGGTCTGGCCCAGTCTGAGTGTGATTGCAAATTATGATGTGGCAGATCAACAGTCGGTATCAAAGTATAATCAAAAGCTTACGGCTGATCTGGTGGCTGTAATTGAAATGGCGTTGGGCAACCTGAAGCCAATGAAATTATATAGCGGAATGGGCTCAGTTGATTTTGCTAAAAACAGACGTCAGAAAACGGATAAAGGGGTGGTTGGTGGCTGGAACGATAATGGTCCGGTTGATCACGATGTTCCCGTATTAAAATTTGAAACACCGGATGGAAAGGTACAGGCGGTACTATTCTCTTATGCCTGTCATAATACAACTATTCCGGGAACCACTTACAAAATTAATGGCGACTATGCCGGTTATGCGCAAATAGAATTAGAGAAAGAGTTCCCGGGCGCTACGGCCATGTTCCTCATGGGCTGTGGAGGCGATCAGAATCCCTTTCCGCGAGGAACATTGGAATTAGCAGCGAAGCATGGTAAAGAACTTTCCGATGAAGTAAAACGGGTTTTATCTGAAAAACTAAAACAGACAGAACCCTCCATTCTCACGGCTTATACAATAGCTGACCTGGAATTTAAAGAAGTGGAGATGAAAAAATTTCAGGAAGACCTGATGGGTGATAATGTCTATCTTCAACGCCGTGCCAAATTGATGGTTGAAGCGTATAACAAAAGCTGGAATGTGAACCACTATCCCTATCCTGTGCAGGCCATTCGTTTAAGTAAAGACCTTACCATTCTTGCCCTGGCAGGAGAGGTGGTGGTTGACTATTCTTTACTTGTGAAAAAGGCCTTCGGCAGAAAAAATATTATCGTGGCCGGTTACAGTAATGAAGTGATGTGTTATATTCCGAGCAAAAGAATATTGGCCGAAGGGGGATATGAAGCTGATCAGAGTATGATATATTATGGTATGAAGGGGCCTTTTAAAGATAATGTGGAAGAAAAAATTTTATCTGCCATAGAGTTTGTAATGAAAAAAACTCACAACTGCTTTTATAGATCCCGTATCAAACATCAGGGTTATCAAAATTAAGTCACAACGTAACAATTATTAAAATATGAAAAAAAATACATCGGTATCCGCAGAATCATTAAGTAAAAAGGTAACCCTTGTTTCCATGTTTATCATTGGGGCTATGTTTTTCATCGTGGGTTTTGTTTCATGGGTCAATGCCATACTTATACCCTACTTTAAAATTGCCTGTGAACTAACCAACTTTCAGGCCTATCTGGTTGCTTTTGCTTTTTATATCTCGTATTTTGTTATGTCTGTTCCGGCCTCTTTTTTATTAAAGAGGGTCGGGTTTAAGAAGGGGATGATGATCGGGTTTTGGGTAATGGCAGCCGGGGCATTAATATTTGTGCCTGCGGCTATGACACGGACCTTTGAAATATTTTTAATTGGTTTATTTGGTCTGGGTTCCGGATTAGCTGTTTTGCAATCGGCCGCCAATGCCTATATAACGATACTGGGCCCCAAAGAAAGAGCAGCGCAACGCATTAGTATAATGGGTATTTGTAACAAAGCGGCAGGCATATTATCGCCGTTACTATTTGCAGCCGTTATATTGAAGGCAACAGACAGTGAACTTTTTAAACAATTGCCATTAATGACCGAAGTACAAAAAGGTCTGGCTTTAGATGAATTAATCAGCAGGGTAATCGTTCCCTATCTATGTGTAAGCGTAGTATTGTTGCTGCTTGGCCTGTTCATTCGTTACTCACCACTTCCGGAAATAGATACCGAACATGAAAGCGAAGACCTGGCAAAAGCCAATACAGGTAAAACCAGTATTTTTCATTTTCCGCATTTGATTCTGGGAGCTGTTGCCATATTTCTTCATGTAGGTACACAGGTTACAGCCATTGATTCCATTATTGGTTATGCGGGTTCTATGAAAGTAGATTTATTAGAAGCAAAAGTATTTCCGTCTTATATTCTCTTCTGTACAATTTGCGGGTACGTGATCGGAATTATTACCATTCCGAAATTTATAAACCAGGTAAATGCACTCCGGCTATGTACATTAATAGGAACCGGCTTTACACTTCTTATCATTTTTGCTCATGGAAAAATTGTTTTTTTTGGGGCACACGGCCGACATTTCTATTTGGTTCGTTACGTTACTTGGTTTTGCCAATTCCCTAATCTGGGCGGGAATCTGGCCATTGGCCCTTGACGGTCTCGGAAAATTTACCAAGCTTGGCGCATCCGTTTTAATAATGGGGCTTTGTGGCAATGCTATTCTTCCCTTGTGTTATGGATACTTTGCCGATAAGTTTGATGTTCGCAACGCCTATTGGGTATTATTCCCCTGTTATCTTTTCCTGGTGTTTTATGCAATCTATGGGCATAAGATTAGGAGATGGAGTTTAAGTACGGCAAGAAAAACGCCTGCCCCTGTTTTGTAGCTGATAACAATAATCGTGTTCCTGTTATCTTATGATTAAGCAATATGTATTTCTTTAGTATACATTCTGATTATCAGTATCCGTCTTTCTTTTAGTTGTATAGCGGTGCGAAAATTTGTTATACGCCCGGTATTAGGTATAGTGTTGGTTTTTTCTTTTAGCTTTGGCATCTGACAGATTGTGGGTTGGGTGATAATAAGTGCGCTGTGCTGACAGCCATGTTTTTTTTCAGTGGAATATGTGAACAAGAAATTATTTAGAGTATGCTTAAAAGGATTCAATAATGAAATACCTTCCCACTGAAGACAGGCTGCCGGTAAATGGCCGGATTATTCCCGGACCGGCTATTATCAAATATTTCGCGGATATCAACTAAACTACATTTATACATCATGAAAAGTTCAGCACTTATGTTTTTATTTCTTGTATTTCTTCAGGAGGGCCGTTCAAACAATCTCTTGCGGGACACTACCAAAAGAAGAGGGGAAACGCCTGTCGAACTGGCCAATCCGGTGATTGACACTTTTCGACCGCGCATTGATTTTTTCGCCTCGGCTTCCATACCCTTTGGAATGGCAGCTCTGCATCCCGACACCCATCATTCGGGAATTTGGGATTCCGGTTATCGCTATGAAGACAAGCGAATACTTCATTTCACGCACAGCCATACGGTTCAATCACCGGGTGTTTCCACCATGCCGGTTACGGGGACATGCAAAGCGCATCTTGGTATGGAGGCCAACAGTTCTTTGTTTTCGCATGAGGAGGAAGTGGTGCGCCCCGGTTATCATAAAGTAAAACTTCTTGACTATAATATAACAACTGAAATGACGGCCACTTGCCGTGTTGGTTTTCATCGCGATAAATTTCCGGCTTGTGAAGAAGCCCATATTTTATTTGAGCTTACAGGACAACTGGGTGATGTTAAAATTCCTGAAGCATCTGTCAGGCAACTAAGTTCAAGAAGGATTGGCGGACGATGTTTACTATCTCCCACAGTTCGCCGTAAAAAGCCATGTGAAATTTTCTTTGTGGCAGATTTTCAAAAACCATTTGCCTCGTTTTCGGGATGGAGAGAAAACAAATTGACATCTGTTCAAAACGGAAGCCTGGAAGGAAAAGGTATTGGCGCTTATGTTACCTATCGCAACCTGAAAGAAGGAGATATAATTCTTTACAAAGTTGCTATTTCTTATGTCAGTACAGATGGAGCAATTAAAAATCTTGAAGCAGAACTTCCGCATTGGAATTTTGACAAAGTAGTTTCTTCCGCCACCAAAAAGTGGAATGACTATTTGGGCCGCATCGAAGTGTCCGGAGGGAGTAAGGCTCAGCGTGTAAAGTTTTATACTGATTTAATGCATACGGGTATAGGCCGGCGAGTGTACAACGATGTGGATGGACGATATATGGATTATGGTGGAAAGACACCGGTAATTCGCCAAATTCCGGAAAAACAAAATAAGCCTGAGTGGTCTGCCATTGATATGGATTGCCTTTGGGGTACTCAGTGGAACCTCAATATTCTTTGGACTCTTGTATATCCTGACTATGGAAACTGGATTGCCAAAACACTGATTCAATATTATAAAAATAATGGAATACTGGGGCGTGGACAATGGGCAGGAGATGAAAATTTTACAATGACGGGAGATACGAGTATCCCGTTTTTGACAGCACTTGCCAACAATGGACGAGCGCGTTTTAACCTGCAGGAGGCTTATGCAGGAGGATGGAAAAATGCTTTCCCCGGTGGTGTTCGCGACCATGCCGGCTACGACGTTGCCGGCCTGAGCGGAGGATGCGATTGGTACACTACTTTAGGATATGTCCCGGTGGAAATTGAATCGCGCGGGTCGGGTTGGCATCGTGGCGGGTCGGGTATGACACTTGAATACGCTTTTCAAGATTGGTGTCTTTCACAATTAGCGCGACAGCTTGGTAAGTTGGATAACGCGCAAATGCTGGCCGCGAGATCGGATAATTGGCGAAATGTTTTTGACACCACAATTCGCCAGGCAAGACCGAGGCATGAAAATGGTGATTGGGTTGTCCCCTTCACACCCGTTGATTTGGTGAACAAAGGTGAACCACGCGGATTCATTGAAGCTAGTGCGGCTACCTTTTCTTACTATGTTCCACAAAATCTTCCCGGTCTTTTTAAAGCAATGGGTGGTGAGAAGTTGTTTGTAAAAAGATTAGACGCTGCCTTCGAGAACGACAGAAAGTATGGCTTCATTTCACACGATTGGATTTTTAGTTACACGGATTACTCTAACCAACCCGGTTGTCACATGGCTCACCTGTTCAATTATGCAGGAGCGCCGTGGAAAACCCAATATTGGGTGAATCAGGTAAAGGAAATTACTTTTGGGGGCACCGATTATAAGAGCGGCTACAACGGAGATGAGGATGAAGGCCAAATGGGCGCACTCGGTGTGCTGATGGCTATGGGACTTTTTAGTGTTCAAGGCTGTGTGGGAGAAAATCCGCAACTGGAAATTACTACGCCACTGTTTGACAATATCAGGTTACATCTTCCAACCGGAGAGGATTTTAGCAAAACAAAAACTTTTGAAATTAAGGTTATGCGCAATGATTCTGAAAAAGATATTTACATACAATCAGTAAGTCTCAACGGTAAAAAATGGACAGACTTCAGGTTTCCCGTACGCTCTTTGCTTGAAGGCGGTGTGATGAATATTGTATTGGGGCCAAAGCCTAATACGGCGTGGGGCATTTCAAAATAGTGGAATTAAATTTTTTGAAAAGTACCCGTATAGTAAACCCCACTGGCCCAAGTGTTCCGCACATAAGCGACAATAATTCTTGAGGAGAGTTTCGTTGTGCGAGTCACTTGGTACCGATTAATTCATCTCAAATTGTATTTGGGCATTTATCACCATCCCTCAACTACCCTTTGCAGCTAAGGGCGCTGTTGTTGCCCTAATGATTAGAGATTTAACCCACATTGCGCAAAAAATATTGGACTAATTTTTTTATTACAATAGAATATTTATAAACTTATGTTAATTTTAATGCCCCATTTTGTAGTGCACAAGGGGGTGTTTTTTGTACGTGTGGTGTTAGCGAATTTTACGTAGATAAAATATTACTAAACGAAAATCCGTAATGCTCAAATTGTAATCAAAAAAAATAATAGTCCTCATTTACAAGATTTTGCGAATCCATAGCTGCAATGTTAAATAAGATTAGGAGTACGGCAAGAAAAACGCCTGCCCCTGTTTTGTAGCTGATAACAATAATCGTGTTCCTGTTATCTTATGACTAAGCATTATGTTTTTCTTAAAAAAATATTTTCTGTTTAGGAAAAAGCAGGTGTATCAGCGTCTTAGAGACGTAACGATTATGGAATGGGAAAACCGGGATTTGACAGATTATACGAAAAGTTTGTAAACGGTACCTGCACCGCCGGGGAAAGAAAAATGGCGGACTCCTAGTTTGAGGCATGGCCGGATGGAGAAAAGTATATTACAGTTATAAAATTTAATGCTATGAATAGAAGAGGACTATTAAAAACAATTGGAGCGGGTTTTGGTGGAGCTATACTTTCCAATGAGGTATTTGGCAATTCTAGGCATGTACGTGAATTTGGCGTTGTTCCGAATCCACTGCATAAGCCTTTAGCCGGTCCTGTAACGGCGATTACTATCGGCGCCGGTAACAGAGGTACGGTTTATGGAAATTTCGCATTAGGTTTTCCGGAAGAGCTGAAGATAATTGGTGTAGCGGAACCCGTTAAGTTCAGAAATGACAGATATGCAAAAGATCATAACATAGTACCTCAAAATCGTTTCGTTACCTGGGAAAATGTTTTTGAAAGGCCAAAATTTGCGGACGTTGTCATTATCACAACTATTGATAAACTGCATTTTGGCCCCTGCATGAAGGCACTTGAAATGGGGTATGATGTTCTTCTGGAAAAGCCGATTGCGCCAACTGAAGAAGAGTGTCGCAAGATTACTTCACTTACTAAAAAGACAGGGCGGATAGTGGCTGTTTGTCATGTGTTGAGATATGCACCCTATTTTGTAAAAATGAAAGAGCTGCTTTCAAAAGGTGCCATCGGAGAAATTATAAGTATCCAGCACATGGAGGCCCTGCATTTCACACACATGAGCCACTCTTATGTGCGTGGAAACTGGCATAACTCGAAGGAGGCAACTCCCATAATTATGGCCAAGAGTTGTCATGATCTTGACATTTTCAGATGGCTGATTAATAAACCGAGTAAGAAGATTGAAGCAGAGGGCAGCTTGAAATGGTTTCGAAAAGAAAATGCGCCCGCAGGGAGTACTATGCGATGTACGGATGGGTGTAAGATTGAACGTGAATGTCCTTACTCTGCTATAAAGGAATACCTGGATAAACGGGAACGACTGTTTGCGCTTGACTTGCCGGAAGACAAAGCAAATCATGCAGAACTCATTTTGGAGCGATTGAAAACTACCAATTACGGCAGGTGTGTATATCAAATGGACAATGATCAACCGGAAAGTTATCTGGCTAATATAATCTTTGAGGGTAATGTAACCGTTAGTTTTTCCATTCAGGGCTGCACGTCGGGTGGAACACGTTACACTCGCGTAATGGGTTCTATGGGGGACATCGTGGGTGACATGACAGAGTTTGTACATACAGACTTTAGGACCGGCGAGAAAACAAAGTTTACCCCAACAGCAGAAGATGTGGAAGGATATAAAAATAGTGGCCACGGAGGAGGTGACTGGGTACTTGTTCGTAACTTTGTACACGCCGTTGCACAAAAAAATCCAAAACTGATCACTTCCGGTGTGGAGGAATCATTGGAGTCTCACATCATGGGAATAAGAGCAGAGGAAAGCCGGAAACAAAATAGAATTGTCTCCATTAAAGTGTAAGGAAGAAATTTTCTCAAGGGAACTTCGATCCGGAAAATTTACCGGTATGACTCACCAATTTAAATGACTTATCAATGGGGGCAGCATTTAGTACAGACTATTTTTTTAAACCCCTGCTATTTTAGGACATAGCATTTTATGTCTTTTCTAAAAAAAATATTTTCCTGTTTAGGAAAAGGTGGTGCATTAGCGTCTTTTAGGGAGAAGTTGCAGATATGGAAAAACCAGCGTTTGATATACTATGTAAAAATTTTGTAAACAGCACTTGTACGGATAAGGATAAGGAAAGGAGAAATGTGGAGTTGTGCTTTTACCTTTTGTCCGATGAAAACTTTATTTCGACCAAGGCCTTGGTGTGGAATAAGATTTCTGCTAAATCAAAAATGGTTAAGGAAGAGTTTATTTCACTTTTGTCAACACTTGGAAAGATGGCCTC
The DNA here is from genome assembly GCA_963556255.1 of Allolobophora icterica. Lineage (NCBI taxonomy): Eukaryota > Metazoa > Annelida > Clitellata > Crassiclitellata > Lumbricidae > Allolobophora > Allolobophora icterica. Next base: position 4,312 of record CAUVYU010000133.1, on the reverse strand, counting down.
GTACCGGCGGGATGTGCAGCGGCGGCTTATTTTCTATGGACACAAGATAGCAGTCAACGGCAGTCATAAGAATAATAAATTAAAAAGAATACATTATGAATCAGCAACAACTATTCTAACAAAAAGTTTAATAACGTAAAAAAAGAAGCCGATAGTGGTACCAACACTACAGGCTCTTAAAATCCTTTCCTCCAAAGTGGTGGAGGGGATTATCCTTGTCTTTTTCTCAAACAAAAACAATCAAAATTTATGCTTAAAAATGTGTACCACCAAAGAGCCTTCCTGCGGAGGCTTATGCGCATTTCAATCTTTCAATTTATTTTTATTATTCTGCTAAACCCGCTGGCCGTTGCGCATACCATCAGGGGGCAGGGCGTATTGGACAGGAGAATTTCACTTGAGGTGAACAACTTGGGTGTCAAAATGGTGCTGAAAAAAATAGAGAAGAATGCAGCGGTGCGTTTTGCCTATCAGCCGCAGCTATTATCCAACATGGATAGAGTGAGTGTAGCAGTAGAGGATACTCCGCTGAGTGATGTATTGCGATTGATATTTCGTGAAGCGGTGCAATATGAGGTGGTAGGGGATCAAATTATTTTGAGAGAAAACTTAGCAAAAATGGTTTCAACTGAAACAATTAAGGGTCAGGTATTGGATGAGAACAAGCAACCCATGTATGGAGTGAACGTGATGGAGAAAGGAACCACCAACGGGACAATAACGGATGTGGATGGGAAATTTTCGCTTATCGTTGCTGACGAAAGTTCAATTTTAGTTGTGAGTTCTATTGGGTATGTGCAGCAGGAAGTAACTGTTGGCAGGCAATCAAATCTCACTATTTCCATGCAGCCTGATCTGAAACAATTGGAAGATGTGGTGGTGGTGGGGTATGGAACGCAAAAGAAGAAAGATATGACTACAGCCGTTGCTCGTGTAACTAGTCAGGATATTGCCAATCAGCCCGTAAATAATATAACGGATGCAATGGTGGGAAAGATGGCCGGTGTTACGATTACTCAGGGTACGGGACAAACCAGGTGCTCCGCTGACTGTCAAAGTGCGTGGTGTCGGCACTATCACTGCAGGTTTCCGATCCCCTGTATGTGGTGGATGGTATGCCTTTATCCGGTCCAAATTTGAACACATTAAATAACAATGATATTGAATCGGTAGAGGTTTTGAAGGATGCGTCATCTGCGGCTATTTATGGTTCGCGGGGTTCAAACGGAGTTGTGATTATTACAACAAAAAAAAGGGAATTCCGGTAAAACTGTTTTTAACTATAATGGCTATACCGGCTTCCAAAGTGTTTCTCATAAAATTAAAATGCTGGACCGCCTATCAAAATGCTCAACTAACTAAGGGACGCGCGCAATAATACCTATAGCGACCAAATGCAGCAAATTAATCGAATTAAACACGGCCAATGGGCGGCCAACTATTTCCTTCAGTTTGGATGATAGTAATGCCGTGCGATTGCTAAATACTAATAATAATGCCAATACGGTTATTCCAACAAAAATTTTGCCCTACCTGCGCAACGAGCCCGGGCTGACTAATACTGATTGGCAAGACGAAATTTTCCGTATAGCTCCGATTCAATGCCATAGTCCTTTCTGCAGCCGGCGGATCCCCAAATACACGGTACTATTCATCCCCTTGAATATTTTAAGCAGGGGGGGGATAGTTATTAATAGCAATTTTGAAAGATTTAATGCTCGATTTAATCTTGAATCTAATAAAGGGAATTGCCCGATTTGGAGTTAATTTTAATCCATCGCTAATTCGAGAAAATCTTGTAAGGACCGATGGCTCTCCTTATACATTTGCCGGAGCGGTTGTGGGTAATGCCACTTCTGTCAAGCCCGATGTTTTTCGGTTTATAATGATGACGGGAGTTTATAATTTCCTGCAGAACTCCATGGCCTGTAACAGAAAATACGGTAATGCCGAATGGAACGACAGTTCCGGGGAAATCTTATGGGCCTCGACATGGAATCCGGTGGCTGTTGCCAACTTAATAAAATTCAACAGTAGTACAAGCCGTTTTCTTTCCAGCACATTTGCAGAGTTTGAGTTTTTGGAAAATTTAAAATACAAGATTACTGTGGGTGCGGATATTGTCAATTCGAGGGAAAACCAATTTATACCGTCCACACTGCCCTTACAACAAAACCCGACAAATGCACAATCAGTTTGCCAGCGGATATTCCAGAACAAATTTCCGAATTTAATTGGATGCTTGAGCATGTGTTGAACTACAGTAAAAAATTTAGTAAACATACTATAGATGTGCTGGCCGTTTGGTCAAACCAAAAAAGATAATATCAGGAGCAACTATGTTTTAGCAACCAAAGGATTTTTAGGAAATCAAAATTCCAACACTTAATGCGGGGACTGTGACAGGCGGAGACAGCCGCGAAGCAGAGTGGGCATTGGCATCCGGTCTGACCAGGGTACAGTATAACTTTAACGAGAAGTATCTTTTCACGGGATCAATTCGTGCGGATGGTTCTTCAAAATTTGGAGCGAACAATCGTTGGGGATATTTCCCCTCTGCTTCTGTGGGGTGGAGAATTAGTCAGGAGAGTTTCTTAAAAGATTCTAAAAAAATAGAGGAACTTAAAATTCGGTTTAGTTATGGATTGACCGGCAATTTTAATATACCGAATTATGCAGCACTTGGTTCGCTAAGTTATTATTCATACGTATTTGGAGCCACGCCTTCTGTAGTAAACGGAGCGGCTCCTTCTACCCGGGAAAATCCCAACCTGCAATGGGAAAAAACGTCACAAGCGAATCTTTGGTCTGGATGCAGGTTTCTTTTCAAAAACAAGCTTCGCCTGACACTGGACTTGTATAGCAGTTTGACTAAGGGATTATTGCTTAATGTTCCGGTTCCACTTAGCACAGGATTCACATCTCAACTTCAAAACATTGGTCCAGGTCAGCAAACAGGGAATAGAATTGAATATTGGCACTATGCAAGAGTTTGGGTGAATTAAAATGGGAGGGGAGTATTGTGTTCGCTCAAAATATAAATAAGGTTGTTGCTTTAGGACCCCGGGGATGCCGATATAATTCAAACGGGAAGTACAGGTAGTACATATTTCATTAATAGAGTGGGGGAAAACAGATTGGCTCCTATTTCCTGCCGGATGCTATTGGTGTATTCAAAAATCAGGCAGAGGTCGACAAGCTATCCTCATTATACCGATTCACCCGGCAATTATGATTTGTCCTACTTCTAAACCGGGTGACTTAAAAATTCTGGATGCGGATGGAGACAGAAAAATTGATTTTACTAAGGACCGTGTCATTTTAGGAAGTTATTTACCTAAATTTACTTATGGCCTTACATCCGGTTTTTCGGTATAAAAATTTCGATCTGAATTTTGCGTTACAGGGAGTTTATGGTAATAAATCCTGAACTTGTCAAAACGTCCATTTATTTGGCGTAGGACGGGACGGGTAGTAGTTATGCCGGTGCCCGCTGACAGGTGGAGGTCGGAATCGGAACCGGGGTAATGGGAGTAATTCCCAGGGCAAATCGTATAGGCAAAGGAGGAAATGGGATTGCCGTTCCCACAATCGTATCTGGTGGAAGACGGATCCTATTTGCGGATTAGAAATATTACCTTTGGATATTCGTTGCCAATTGAAGCAGTCAGGAAATACTCTATTGATAAAGTTCATTTATTCGTAGCCCTGCAGAACTACTTTACTTTTACCAAATATCTTGGATATAATCCCGAAGTATCTAACAGGTCAGACGTTGCTACTGCAGGGGAAGACTATAATGTTTATCCAACTGCTAAAACTATGAGCTTTGGAATAAATATTACATTCTAAATTTTAATCAAAAAAAAATTAATGATATGAATAAGCTAAAATTTTTGTTGTTTACGGTTGTGTTGATGTTCTGTTCGGGCTGTCAAAAATTCCTTAATTTACAACCCATAGATTCGCCAACGGAAGGAAATTACTTTGTGGATGAAGCCGGCCTTCAGGGGGCTGTGTCATCTTGCTACGATGCATTTCAAAGCGATAACCTGTATGGTATAGGCTTCTTGTTCTGGCTGAAAAACAGAGGGGATAATATTTCCGACAATAACGCCGGATCCGGTGGCGGAATTTATTTTCAGATTGATGCATTTACTGATTTGGCGAACAACGCACCGGTGACCAATGCCTGGCTGCAGTTATTTGCAGCGGTTTATCGCTGCAACCTGGTGCTGGAGAAAGCGCCTGCAATTACTCTTACCGGCAGTGCGAGAAACCAAATTACAGGTCAGGCGCTGTTTCTTAGGGC
>CAUVYU010000132.1:0-16150 GCA_963556255.1 Allolobophora icterica | reverse complement strand
AGGCTATCGTGCCCTTCCCTGACCAGTGGCGGGCCCTGTGCGAGGCGCATGGCTTCGTGCTGGTGGAAGAGATACACGCCTCCCTGGTGGAAGATCACGGCACGCAGCACACACTGTTCGGTGCGCCGCAGGCGGTGACGACGGAGAAGAAGTCGTTCTTTCGCCGCCTGGCCGAGAAGAAGGGCAGCCCACGGATTGACCATGAGACGGTGCTGATTATGCGCAAGGCAGGGCACAGCGCGGGCGTGTGCGTGGTGAGTAGCCCGCCGTTTCATGAGAGCTTGTCGAGTGGCGAGACCGCATCAGAGATGAAAGCGCGATGGGGGGAGAGCCAGCTTGGCGGCGATTGGGGACAGTCCTACGGCACGACCCCCGGCAACCTCGGCAATCTGGTGGGGAGGCGCTGATGCCCGAGCCCGACTATGCCCGCATTGCTTACGCAGCCTATGCCGCCCACCAGCCGTGGCACGAGAGCCCTGACGGCACGCGGGGGCGCTCCGTGCTGGTGCCCTGGGAGATGCTTCCCCAGGGGGAACGGGATGCCTGGGAAGCGGCGATTGACGCGGCAATGAATGCACAAATACCCGGCGATGCGCCCTAAGGAGGACGGGATGGCCAAGCCCAAGAGTCCCAGCAAGAAGATCATCGAGGATGCCATGGCGGAAGTGCACACCAACGTGCCCAGCACCGTGAAGGCCACGGGCAAGACAGGTGCCGAGAAGGAAAAGATGCTCGCCGCGGTGGCGTTATCCAAGGCGAGAGAAGCGGGGGCGGACATCCCGAAGCCGAAGCGCAAGGGTTCGAAGGCGAGTTACTGATGCAGACGGCTGAGAGTTCCCCTGACACTGGGATGTACTACACCTACGAGGCATATATGGCACTGTTGGAGAAGTACGCCGCCCTCGCCGGCGCCTGTCACCACTGCTGGCATGCCCCGCGCGACTGGCAGCAGGGGACGTCACAGGTGCCTATTCCCAGGCTGTGCTGCTGGTGTGGCGGCACTGAGGGGCCACAGCACGGGCCGTATGCGCCCGAGGGAGGTTGAGCGTTGACCACCTTTGACGATGTACGCGGCCATGCCGTCGTGTGTGGCCTGCAAAAGACGCTCGATTATCTGATGGAAGGGGCCACACCGCTGGAACTCTTTGCGCTCGGGGAGGTGCTGGCGCATCAGGCGGCACAGAAGGCGAAGCGCGAGCATGTGGCGCAGGACCTGGAGCGGACAGACCGTGAGGCAGACTTGTGGGAGCAGGAACTGGTCAGGCGGCAACAGCTCGGCACGTACCCACCGCACGCCCAGCCGATGCCCGACACACTCGCGTCGTCTCGTCAGGAGAGTTAGCCGTGGCTGACACCTCGACCCTGCGCCCCATCTCCAGCCGTGACCGGGCCGCCCTGACGCCCCAGGACGACGCGGCGATCCTGGCGCAAGCCCTGGAGCGCTTCCGGCAAGCGAGTGATGCCGAAGCCGCCGAACGGGCGCAGCAACTCGAAGCGCTCAAATTCAGAGCTGGCGATCATTCCGTGGCGAGTATGAAAGGGGCGGGAGGAGAGAGTTATCCTGCCCCTACCATGACGGTCGATAGACAAAGTGCATTTTTAAAACAGACGATAAACGCTTATAGAAAAAGTCCTTTGAGTATCCGTGTGCGACCGAAATCAGGCGGGGCAACGAAGCAAGTTGCGGATATTTTGGAGGGCAAGATCCGAGAGATAGAGCAGGAGTCAGAATCAGACCAGGCCTATGTGGTCGCCCTGGACCAGGCGGCCGGCCAGGGGCTCGGTTATTTCCGGCTCGTGACCGAGTGGGTGGACCCGCACAGCTTCGAGCAAACGTTACGCATCTGCCCCATCTACTCGCGCTTTACCGTGTATGCCGACCCCACCTCGCGCCATCCGGCCGGCCTGGACCTGGGCTGGGCCTTTATCGTGGAGCGCGTGAGCCGTGATGCCTTCCGTAGCCAGTACGGCGTCGAGCCCGCCCCGGCGTCACAGTGGCAGGGCACCGGCGATGATGTCTGGTTCGACACCGAGGACGTCCAGGTAGCCGACTATTTCTACAAGACCTGGGAAGAGGTCGAACTGGTGCAGTTTCCTAACGGCGTCGTGGTGCCCAGCAAGGATATTGGCGAGATTGACCCCACGTACCCGAAGCGCACCACCCGCATCCCAACGGTCTGGTGGGCCAAGATGTGCGGCAGCGCCGTGCTGAGTAAGACCCGCTGGCTTGGGCAATATATCCCCCTGATTCGTGTCGAAGGTACGCGCCTGGACGTGGACGGCAAGACGGTACGAACAGGCATCATTCAGCAGACGATGACCAGTCAGCTCGCCTACGACTACGCCTTCTGTGCGGAGATGGAAGCCCTGGCACTGGCACCCAAAGCCCCGTACATTGCCGCGGCTGAGCAGATTGCCGAATACAAGGAGTATTGGGACCGTGCCAACGACCCGTACCGGCCGTATCTGCCCTATAAGCCGATTGCGGGCATTCCGCCGCCGCAGCGCCAGTCAGTCGAACCTGCAATACAGGCACTGACGTTAGCGCGGCAACAGGCGGCAGACGATATGCGCGCTGTCCTTGGTATGTTCCAGGCGTCCATGGGCGAACCGGGGCAGGAGCGCAGCGGTACGGCTATCCGGTCCCAGAAGATCGAGGGCGATCAATCGACCTTCCACTTTCCGGCCAACTTAGCCTGGAGTATCCGGGCCGTGGGGCTGCAGATTGTCGATATTCTGCCAAAACTGTACAGCCGCCCGACGACGCTGCGCCAGATTGGCAAGGATGGCGCGGTCAGTATGACGCCGGTGAATCAGACCAACGCGCCGCAGGAGGACGAGCAGCGCCTGCTCAGTAAGGGCAGTTATGACGTCGCGGTGGACTCGGGGCCTGCCTACAGCACGCAGCGCGAGATGGCGGCGGAGCGGCTCGGGGAACTTGGCCGGGTGCTGCCGCAAGAGATGCTGCCCCTGGTGGCTGATCTGTGGGTCGCGCAACTGGACATCCCCTACGCCGAAGAGATCAGCGCCCGGCTCAAGACGGTCGTGCCGCCCGAAGCCCTCGATGCCACGAAGGACAAGAACCCGCAGACCGCCATTGCCGCCTTACAGAACCAGCTGCAGCAGCTCATGCAGAAGATGCAAGAAGCCACGCAGGCGCTGCAACAGAGCCAGCAGACGGAGCAGGTCGCCACGCAGCAAGTGAAGTTACTGGAGCAGCAGGTTGCCACGATGCAGGCCCGCATGGCCGACAAGACGCAAGAGAACCAGATCGACGTGCAGAAATCGCAGTGGGACTACGAGATTAACCGTCAGAAGAACGAGCTGACGCTGCTCGAATTACAGCTCAAGTATAGCCAGCAGGCGCAGATGCCCACCGCCAATGGGGTGCCTGCTGAGGAGGTCGCGCCGTGATGTCGTTTGCCGCCCTGCATAAGCTGGCCCGGGCCTGGGCTGATCTGCGCCAGGCAGTGATGATGCACGAGGAGCCGCCCGTGCTCGTGCTGTGCCAGGACTGTGAAGCGGTCCTGCTGCGCGAACTCGCCGCGATGTTTGCGCCCGTGGAAGAACCCCATCGCGTGCTGCTGCCTCGTTCGCAGGTCATGGGCTTTATATTTGAGCCGGGACCGCCAGCGATGTGTGCCCTGCATCCGTTCTTGCAGGAGGAGGTGGCGCGATGAGACCGACCGACGTGCTGATGCACGCGCGCGATGCCTGGCTGCAGGAGCCGCAGCGTGCGCTGACGTTGACGCTGTGCCCTGCCTGCCGCACGGCGCTGCTTGATGACCCGGAGAGTTGGCGTATGCCTGGCAAGGGGCCACTGACGCGCATCATGGAGCACTTCGCGATCAGGGGCTTTACGTTGCGCAATGGCGCGCCTGACCAGTGCGACCTGCATGCCTTGCTGGGGGAGGATGCCCATGTCTGAGAAGCTCGATGCACGGCTCAACGCTTTTACCTACCATCGCCCATCGGAAGAAGTGCAGGCCCTCATGACGCGGGCGCGGGAGACGTTTCAGGATGTCACCGTGCTGCTCGATAGTATGATTCCTGAGTGCCGCGAGAAGTCTTTAGCATTTACGGCCCTGGAAGAGAGTGCGATGTGGGTCATGAAGGCACTGAGTTTGACCGATCATGACGGCGTTGTGGTCGATCCGCCGCCGAGGACTTAGTATGCCCATCGAAATAATCGAGCTGGCCCATGATGGCACCCTGACCACGACCACAGACCCTGGCGACGTTCCGGCCAGCCCGGCTGAGGTACCGCAGGCGGGAACGGGAACGACGGCTGAAACTGCCCCGGCACGTACAGCCGGTGTGCAGGGGGAGTCAGCACCCCCGCAAGACGCACCTCCCCCCGATGGCGAGACCCTGGCGGTGTCTACGCCAGAGGGGGAGGACGCCGACGTCGCCGATGACGCGGCTACCGTGCCCTACGTCAATCGCCGCATCAAGCAACTGAATGCCAAGCGCCGTGATACCGAACGACAGCTGGCCGATGAACGCCAGCAGAATGCCCTGCGTACGGCCCAACTGGAAGCCCGGCTCGATACCCTGACTCGCGTGCTCTCCGGGGCGGCGCCTGACGTGCCAGCGTCCCCGCCGCAACCGACCGGCCCCCCGCAAGCCGAGCAGTTTGCCAGCCATGAAGACTACGTCCTGGCGGCGGCCCGCTACGGGGCGCAGCAAGAGTTTCAGCAGCGCGATCAGCAGGTCATGCAGCAACGCCAGCACGAGCAACAGATCCGCTTTGAGCAGGACCTGATGCAGCGTGAACAGACGTTCAAAGCGGCGCATCCTGACTTTGATAGCGTGGTCCGTGGGGGGCTGGCCGGCAAGGTCTCGCCGATCTTGCAGCAGGCGCTCATGCTGGTGCCTGATGGTCCGGCGGTCGCCTATGCGCTGGCGCGGCAACCCGACCTGGTGCAGCGCCTCAATCAGATGCCCCCACCGCTGGTTTTGCTGGAGCTTGGGCGGCTCTTACCCCCGGCCCAGGCCAGTACTGTCGCCCCAGCGGTGGGCTCTCCCAACGGCAACGGTACGGCGCAGCCGCCAGCTACGCCCCTGCCAGAACCGATGGCTCCGGTGGGTGGAGGGGGAAGTACTGCACAGCCGACGTATAGCGACGGCATGAGTCAGCGTGAGTATGAGCAGTACCGTGCCAGAACGTCCCAGATCCCATATGTAAGACGGAGCTAAGTTCCTACCGCCACGTCCCTCAAAGCCGCCATCAATACCGCCATGTATGCCTAACGTCTGTCTGTACATGGAGAATGATTCGTGGCTTCAAATACCCTATTAACAATAGGTATGGTTACAAGAGAACTATTGATGCATCTCAAGGGCACGATGGCCTTTGGCCGTGCGGTGTCGCGTCAGTGGGAAGATAAATTTGCCGTCACCGGGGCCAAAATTGGTGCCCCGCTCCAGATACGTAAGACCCCGAAGTACAGCGTCCAGTCTGGCGCCCCGTTCACCGCCCAGAATTACATCGAAGAGTACGTTACCCTCATTGTCAACCAGCAGAAGCATGTGGATGTGGAGTTCACGTCCTACGAGATGACCCTGAGCCTGGATGATTGGTCCCGGCGTATCGGCCGGCCTGCCGCGTCCCGCCTCGCGGCTGAGATCGACAAAGACGGCCTGGCCTGCTACACCCAGGTGGCCAATAGCGTCGTCTCCCCCACGGCCGCCGCCGAGAAGTTTTACTGGTACAACGTCGCCAAGGCCATTATCTTGCAGGAAGGCGGCCCGCAGGACGGCGATTACAGCGTGTGCCTGGAGCCCATGGAGCAGGCGGCCGTCGTGAATGCGAATCGGGGCTTGTTCCAGTCCTCGACGCAGATCAAAGAGCAGTACGAAGAGGGCATGATGGGGCGCATGGCGGGCGCGGACTGGTACGTTGACCAGAACGTGGCGAGCCATACCACAGGTGCCAGAGGTGGCGCCGCGATTGTCACCACGGCGGGGCAGACGGGCTCGGCCATTCTCACGAGCACCTGGACGGCGAGCGGCTTGCGCCTCAAGGCCGGCGATGTCATCCAGTTTACCGGGGTGTACGCGGTGAACCCGCAGACGCTGCAGAGCACCGGGCGGTTGCGGGACTTTACCGTGACCAGCAACGTCACGGCGGATGCCGGCGGGCTGGCCACCGTCAATATTTCCCCGGCGATTATCCTGGCACCAGACCCGCGTGCGACGGTGAGTAATGCGGCAGCAGCCTCAGCACCCCTGCTGTTCACCGGCACGGCGAACACCACGTACTCGCAGAACCTGTACTTCCACAAGCAGGCGTTCACGGTGGCGATTGTGCCGATGGTCATGCCGGAAAGTGGGAACGCCAGCCGGGCGAGCGATGACGACTTTCGGGCGTCACTCAGGCTGTGGAAAGATAGCGTTATCGCGACCGATACCCATCCTTCGCGCCTGGATGCCCTTTACGGATGGCTTTGTCAGCAGCCCGAATTGTGCTGCAGAGTGTGGTCGGTCCCTGGTGTAACCTAGACGGAGCCCATTATGTTGGATGCCTTTACGGAGCGCCAGCAGGCGCATGCGCAGGACTTTCACCGGTCTATGCAGGCGCGCTCTGCCAGCATGCCCCCGTTCGACACGCCCCCGTCTCCCGCGTTCCCGCTTGCCGAGAGACTGACGCGGGCCATCGACGACCTGGCGCAGCTGTGCGCCGCCAGCACGGACCCGGGCACCCAGGGGAAGATCCTGGCGGCTGTGCATCTTTTGCGCTCTGTGCAGGCGGTGTAATGGCGAACACGATCCTGACGCCCGCTATGTTGGGCACACTAGAAGGGCCACCGATGGCTGACGTACCAGCACCCGCAGTCAATCCCGCTGACGTGTTCCCGCGCTATGGCTTCAGCGCCACCGAACCCGGCACGCCCGTGGTCGATAGCGCCACCGGGCAAGTCACCTGTAACTCACGGCTCTTTGAGAGCAAGGCAGAACTGGACGCAGCAGGTGGGGCGTCCGTGTGGTCGCTGACGCCCGCCGAGGCGGCGAAAGCCCAGGCGCCAGCACCAGCACCGGCACCGGCACCGCCCAGGACGCCAGCGCCAGAGGACGACGAAGAGACCCCTGCACGGCGGAGCCACCGCTAGAGGAGCACGCAATGGCCGTAAACGAAACTCGCGCTGTGTCCGTAACGCTCGAGGCGGACTTGGCCGCACCCGGCTTTATCCCGCTCATCGAGCTGGCGCCTGGGAACATCATTATTCCGAACCAGTCCACGCTCGCCATCACCGGCACGCCCCTGCCCCTGGAATGCCAGGTCATGCTGTGCGCCTACGGCACCGAGCTGGGCACGCCGGCCGAGGGGGCGGTGCTCCAGGCCGGGGATGTGTTCAACGTGCTGACCGAGAAGCCGACAGCCCTGGAGGGCAATGTGCCGCCGCTCGTGCAGGGGGGCGTGTTGGGGCTGTCGGTGCCCGTGGCGCTGCTGACGACCGGGGCGAAGGTCGAGGGCGTGCTGAGTATTGTGAGGTAGGGCTATTTCCCCTTCTTCGCAGGGGCAATGGTCAGGAGAAGGGGCTGCACTGGCACAGGGGGGGCTTGTGTGCCTTTCTTGGCGTTGCACGAACGACAGGCCCCGATAACGTTGTGCAGCGTATGCGAACCGCCTTTGATTAAAGGAATAATGTGGTCTTGAGTCAAACGTCCTTTAGAGCGTTTGCCACAATACCAGCAGCGGTGATCTTGCGCGGCTTGGATTTCGACCCATTGGGCCGGAGTAAGATCACAGCTAGGCGCGTTAAGTTTGAGCGCACGACGATTATTGATGTAGTTGAGAACGATGCCAGGGTTCGCAGCATAGGCGGCACGTTTTGCGGCATTTATCTTGGGGCGATTGGCGGCATCCTTGGCGCGGCGCTTAAGAGCAGTTTCAGATTTGTGCGCCTCTTTATACGCCTTTTCATATGCGGCGACCTTGGCTCTATTTGCGGCTCTATAGGCCTTCTGCTGAAGAGAGATTTCGGCTCGATGCGCTTTTTGATACGCCTTTTCCTGGATAGCATGCTTCGCTCTATTTTGGATTTTGTAGGCACGAATCTTCGCCTTGTTCTTCGTGCGGTACGCGAGGTGATAGGCACGGGCGGCTTCGGGGTCTTTATGCGGCATACTGCCTCCTATACGGCAGAGATGGGGTGTCAGGCCTGACGGTGTATAGGCACCGTCAGCAAGGGGCTAGCTAGGCCCACCTGACGCAGAAAGTATATCAGACATTGTACCTAGTATAGTGTTACCTATACAAGGGAAAGACATGCCAGCAATAAGCGCTAGACAAATCGGAACAACAGCACTAAGACTTTTAGGAGTAAGCGCAGCCGAGCAGCCTCTATCCGCAGACATGGCGCAATCAGCACTCGAAGCATTAAATACACTTTTGGACTCATGGTCCGTCGAGCGTCTCCTGACCTGGACGCGGCCGCGCTACGTCTTGCCCCTGGTGGCAGACAAAGGGGAGTATACGTGGGGCCTGGTGGCGGGCGAGACCACGCCCGCCGACATCTCAGCCGCGGCCCCGGTGCGCCTGGAGATGGCCTTGCTCAATATCGGGGGTTCTCCTGCGCAGGAATGGCCGTTGCAGATTCTGACGCAGGAAGAGTACGAGCAAGACGTCTGGTTCAAAGACTTAGCGAGTAGTTATGTCGAGGCGGTGTATTTGGAAGACACCGTGCCCTACAACGTGCTCCACTGCTACCCGGTGCCCACAGGAGGGCACACGCTGGTCCTCCTGCCCTGGCAGGCCCACAGTCCCTATGCGGCATGGGATAGCGTGCTGGAGTGGCCGAGCGGGTACGCCAGGGCGATGCAGTACAACCTGGCGCTTGAGCTTGCTCCTCAGTATATGGTGGAGCCGTCACAGACCATCATGCGGATAGCCGACGAGAGCAAGCGGGCGTTGTACCCGATCAACCTGGAGATGGGGCGCCTGTCGATCAATCCGCAGAAGCGGGTGGGCGTGTCAGGGCATGGGTACAACCCGGCGTTTCTCAGGGGGGACTGATGGACGATCCTCTGACCTTGCTGTCCTCGTGGCGATGGCGCTGTGGCGACTGTGGCGGGACGTTGTTGTGGGCCCGCGATAACTTCCAGGGAGGCGCCTGCTTGCTGTCCTGTTGCACGAGGCCGAAGCCACGGCGGAGGAACTGATGGCGCAAGGCACGCTGCGCTTTATCGCAGATTTCTCCTCGCAGGGGATGGACTGGCTGTGTTGTTGTGGCAATCACGGCCCGGTCCTGCCTGCGGACGTGCTAGCGGCCCGCCAGGAGGAGGACTGATGCCCCTGACCCCCGTGCAGCTGGTTGGCGGCTCGTACACGTCGCGCGCCCGTTCGCTGGATATGTCCATGTCCGTCAACTGTTACATTGAGCCGTCCTCCGATAAGAAACGCGGCACGCTCATCGGCACGCCTGGGCTGCGCCTGTGGATGACCCTGACGGATCGGCCCGTGCGCGGGCTCTATACCGCCTCGGGGGCAGGGTCTTTGCCGTGGCAGGCAAGACGTTCTACGAGCTATACCCCAACCAGACGGCCCTCGACCGGGGGAAGCTCATCACTACGGCCGGCATCGTCACGTGTGCCGATGACGGGCAGCATGTGGCGCTGGTCGATGGGCAGAAGCTTTACGTGTACGACCTCGCCACCTCCACTTTCGCCGTGTGCGATGACCCGGACTGGAAGCCCGCCAGTCATATCGCCTACATCAATGGGATTATGGTGTTTAACGAGCTCGGCACCGGGCGCTTCTTCTGGTCCCAGATTCTCGACCCTGGCAACCTGGACGCCCTGGACTTTAGCACGGCTGAGGCGCGGCCTGACCCGCTCGTGGGCCTGAAGGTGTCGCACGGGGAACTGATCCTGTTTGGCTCGACCAGCGTCGAGTGGTGGGTGCCCACGGGCAATTTCCTCGCCCCCTTTCAGCGCCTGCCAGGGGCCGTGATCGATATCGGTTGCTACAGTGGGCATAGCATCCGGATGTTTCGCGATACCGTGGGCTGGCTGGCCGCAGACCCCTCAGGTGGCTTTGCCGTGATGGTGGCGGACGGCTACAAGCCACAGAAAGTCTCGACCGATGCGCTGGAATCGGCGCTTACGCAGTGGGCCAATCTGCCGCACGCGACTGCTATGACGTACACGCAGGATGCCCATCCCTTCTACCTCCTGAATGCGCCAGCCCAACAGACCAGCGTGTGCTATGACGGGGAGACGGGGATGTGGCATGACCGCGCCTGGCTGGCCGAGGACGGGAGTTTTGAACGGTGGCGCGGCGAGGTCAATACGTTCGGCTTCCAGCGCCATCTGGTCGGGGATTTTGAGGACGGCAGGGTGTATGACATGCGCCTCGATTACTACCGCGATGACGAGCGCGAGATTGTGCGTGTGCGCCGCATGCCGAGCGTCGAAGCCATGCAGCAGCGCCTACGCCATAGCCTGTTCCGGCTGCGTCTCGATGCGGGCGTGGGCTTAGACGGTGGCGTGGTGCCCGGCATGGACCCGCAGATGCGCCTGCGCTGGTCGGATGACGACGGCTCCTACTGGTCACGCGAACTCTGGCGGAGCGCGGGCCGCATTGGCGACACGGGGCGCGTGTGTGAGTGGCGCATGCTGGGACAGAGCCGGCAGCGCGTCTATGAACTGAAGTGTAGCGATCCGGTGCCGGTCAGGTGGACGGATGCCTGGGTGGAGGTCAGCTGATGCTGCCAGATGCTGTCGAGTATTTCCACATTGAGCAGGAGATTGCCGGTCCAGCGCCGACGCCCATAGCAACCGTCCTGGCGCCGGCTGGCTGGCTGTGGAGCCATCCGCGCCTGACGTGGTGGGCATCCTGGGTGCGTGCGTGTGGCTGGCGGGGATGGTTGCCCCCGTGGGCGGTCCGCACATGCTTCAGTACCCATCCTGACCATATCTGTCCGTGCGGCGCGTATCGGTTACTGTGGAAGGATCTGGCACCGTGGCAGAAACGCTGACCCCTCCCCCAATCCAGCACCCGATAGCCGAGCCGCCTTCTGGCCTCACGCCACGCGTCTGGGCGCGGTACTTTATGGCCGTCCGCGATCAGGTCATGGCGGGCGGCGGGGGCGCGGAAGGCCCCCCCGGCCCGCAAGGCGAGCAGGGGGAGCCAGGGCCTCCTGGCCCCGAAGGTCCGCAGGGCGACCCCGGACCCACGGGTGCCACAGGGAGCACAGGCGCCACAGGTGCCACAGGACCTCCTGGCCCCCAGGGCGATCCTGGTACGCCGGGCACCCCGGGCGCGACGACCTTTCAGGCCCTCACGGATGCCGCCGACTATAGCGCGGGTGTGGCGGGGCAGTTCGTGCGCGTCAACGCGGGCGGCACGGGGCTGGAGTATGTGGCCGGTGGGGCCGCGTTCACGGCGGAGGACGCCCAGGATGCCGTCGGACGATTCTCGTGGACACGACGACCATTGACCTGACGTATACCGATGCCACGCCCTCGATCACGGCGGCCATTGTGGCTGGCAGTGTGAACACCACGCAGCTTGCCAACGATGCGGTGACGTATGCGAAGCTGCAGAACGTCACCGATGCGCGGTTGCTGGGGCGGAGTGCGGGCAGTGCCGGGGATGCGCAGGAAATTACCGTGGGCACGGGGCTGAGTCTCAGTGCGGGGGCGCTGACCAGTACCGTCACCAGCGGGGCACCTGTCGGGGCGCAGTACATTACCGCGGCGACGGATGCCACGTTGACCGCCGAGCGGGTGGCCACGGGCACGGCCACGATTACCTGGGATTTTGGCACGGCGGCGCAGGCGAAAGCGAATCTGGTGGTGCCCGTCACGGTGGCGAACGGGGGGACAGGCGGCAGCACGGCGGCAGCAGCGCGGACCAATCTGGGCCTGGGCACGGTCGCGACCCAGTCGTACGATACGGGCTCGTTCACCGTGACCGCGACAGGCTTTACCACAACAGTCACCGGCACAGCCACCTGGGTGAAAATCGGGGCACAGGTGACGCTCTCGTTACCCGTCCTGGTGGCCATTAGTAATAGCACCACCGTGACGCTGACGGGCATTCCGGCGGCGATCTGGACCACGCTCGTGACGCATCAGGTGGTGCCAGGGCTCAACGGCAGCCTCTGGGGGACGGTGGTGGTGCAGACGGGCGCCACGGGGACCTGGACGCTGCTGCGGGATGGCAGCGGAGCGCTGGCCTGGGACAGCACGGGATACAAGGGCATGCAGGCGTCAACCATTACCTATCTGGTGGCGTGAGGAGACCCCTATGGCCAACGTGGGCGTGATCGCTACCTATCCTCTTTTCCATGGATTCTATCCAAACGGTGATGTCTTAATAGGCGGGAAACTTTTTACGTACGCAGCGGGCACGTCCACCCCAGCGGCGGCCTATCATGATGCCGCAGCCACCATGCCGCATCAGAACCCGATTACCCTGGATGACCGGGGCGAGGCCCTGGTGCACGTCACGCAGGCAATGCTGTGGCGGCTGGAGACGTCGACGGGGGTACAGCTTTGGGAAGTGGATAATATCGGCGGCTGGGGCGAGGGCGGCGGGCGACGATTCCGCCCAGCACCGTGGGCGTCAACCATCCTGATGTGAGTATTGGCCTTGTCGGTTAGGAGGCGCGATGTCACGACTGTTCTATCACACCATGCAAGACAACGCCGGCAATCTCCTCTTTGACGTGTCTGGCACCATGCGTGTCGCTGGCACGGGGACGCTGGCGACCATCTACGGGGATGAAGCCCTCACCGTGATTCTGCCGAACCCGATGACCAATCACCCCTCCTTTGGATCGTTCAAGTGTTTCCTGCCCGTGGGTGACTACGATTTCTACATGGCGAAGGCAGGCTACACCTTTGAGACCCTCACCGGCGTCCAGGGGCTGGGCACGATGGCGCAACAGGATGCCTCCGACGTGGCGATTACCGGGGGCAGCGCGACCTTTACGGGCGATGTGCGCGTGGCGAGTCTGGGCGTCAATGTGGCGCCGCCTGGCGGCTCCAACGCCACGGTCGGCAACAATCTCGTCGTGCTTGGGCAAAGCAGCTTCAGCGGCAGCGCGACCTTTAACGGGGTGACGCAGTTTACCACCAGCGTGTCGATTCCGAACCGGGTCGGGGATGCCCAGACGGCCCTTTACTCCGATTTCGCCTTAACGCCTGGCACCGGGCGTGCCTTTATCAATCACAACGGCACGGCCAATAGCTATTTGGGGGGCGGGCTGGAAGTCACAGGCCGTATGGCGCTGGGCAATACCCTGGCGCTCAACACCGGGGCCGCTTCGTCACATCTCAAGATTGATTTTACCAGGGGGCTCTATCACGGCATGGTGATACGCCCCAACGATTCGGATACGGTCGGGTCGGCCTCGCCCATTGTTTTTCTCAATACGGGTCTCAGCCCTGTGGGCAGCATCGCCACCACGGCCACGACGACGGCCTATAACACCACCAGCGATGCGCGGCTGAAGACAGCCGTGGCGCCGCTCAGGGGGGCCCTGGACGTGGTGCGGGCGCTCAACCCGGTGTCTTTTTTGTGGAAGGCGGATGGCTCGCTAGGCCGGGGCTTAGTGGCGCAGGAGGTGGCAGGGGTGGTTCCAGGGGTGGTCAGTGGCACGGTGGACGGCGCCCAGCCGCTCGGCATCGACTATAGCAAGCTGGTGCCCTACTTGATTGGCGCTGTCAAGGAATTGACAGAGCAGGTGGAGATGCTTCAGGCGCAACTGGCGGCGGCGAGCGCATAGCGTCAAGGTGTGCAGCATGCTACCGCCCTGGAGCCGCCCCAGGCGGCAAGCGGCGCCACCAGCGTCTCAGGCGGCCCCAGGTGCGCGGCAGCCAGGGTTGACGCCAGGCGCGGTCCAGCGACGACGGCGGGTGGTATCCGTGGTGTCCATGGTGTCCTTTCACCAAAGTTCTCAGAGGCCAATATGGCTGAATATCGGAACCAAGCCCACTATAACGATACTGCTTTTGAGTGGGATCCTGCCAATCAGGTCTTTAGTGGTGGGATACAAGAAACGAGTCCTGGTTATCTTCCGATGCTGATGCAGTACCGGGACATGGTACGCGCTGGCACGGCCAAAGACTATGAAGCCGAGCAATACCGCAATTGGGAGAAGGAAGCGCGAGCCATCCCTACCCGTGACATTGGCTCCCTCACGTCAGGCTGGCAGGGTGAGTCGCAGGGCCAGTGGACGGACAGCGGCTGGCAAGGCCCCGCAGAGGGGTGGTGGGGGCGCCTCGACCCACTCAGTCCAGACGTGGGGCCGATCATGCTTCAGTTGCGTGAGAAGTTAGAAGCAGGCCAAGCGACGCCACAGGAGCGCGAGCTGTACGGCAAGACGATGGCATGGCGTCTGATTGGGACTGGCGCGCAACGACACCGCAAGCGTCTGACGCATTCTCGCCCTTGGGCGACAACCTCATCGGAGCCTTGGGCATTCTCGGCCTGGGCGCGACCGGGGGCCTGGCCGGGGGCGCGCTGGCAGCGGGCGGGGGCCTGGCCAGTACGCTCGGCTCGCTCGGCACCCTCTCCGGCATCGCAGGCACCGGGGCCGGGGTGCTGGGGCAGGCCACCGATCAGGACTGGCTGCAGAAGCTCGGCCTGGGCCTGGGCGCGGCGGGCGGCATTGCCGGGGGCATTGGGGGACTTGCCAACCTCTGGGGCTCTGGCATCCATTCCCTGGGCGATGCGGCCCGACTCGCCGGCAACGCGGGGCGGGTCGTCGGTGGGGTCGGGTCGATTGCCGACAACGATGTGCTCAAGCAGGCCGGGGGCTGGCTCGGGACGGCAGGGCAGCTCGGCGGGGGTGTCGAGAACCTGCGCAACCTGCTTGGTGGCACCGGCGGCTCGCTGCAGGGCGTCATGGGCTTACTCAAGCCGCTCCAGCGGATTGCGGGCCAATTCATGCAACCAGGCGGCAGGCCAGCGCCAGGGCAGGCAGGACCTCGCCCGGTGGGCACGGCGCCGCAGCGGCCGATGTACAGCGAGCCCGGCGCACAGGCAGGCCCCACGATGCCAGGCGCAGGTCCGTCCGGCATTCAGGCGTTGCTTCAGGCGGCGGGGCAGGCCCAGCAACGCGGGGGACCGCTGACGGACCAGGACTGGCTGCGGCAGGACTGGCGCCTGCGCAATCCTGCCGCGCGCTCAACACTCTATAACCTTTAGGACGTGCGTTATGGCTGAAGAATGGGATTATGGCTGGGATTACGGCGGCGGCACGCCCTACGATGATTGGAGTTATGGTACGGGCGGTGGCTACGGTGGCATGGACCCCTCGTTAGGCGGAGGCTGGGACCCGAATCAATACACGTCCCCGATCGGTCCGGGCTTGCTGCCAGGAGATCCGACGAGCGGGGGCGGGGGCAGTTGGTGGCAGAGTATCCTCGGCTCCCTCGGCGGCCTGAGTGGCGTGCTCGGTCCGGCCCTCCAGGCGGGCGGGGCGCTCGCCGGGGGCGCCATCGGGTCCAATGCCTCCAGCGAGGCCGCACGGTTGCAGGCCAATGCGCTCAACCGGGGCATGGACCTGCAAACGGCGCAATGGCTGCAGCAGCAGGCCAATCAAGCCCCGTGGCTTCAGGCTGGGCAGCAGGCGTTGCCGCAATTGTCGCAACTGGCGGGGCAAGCACCGCCGGGTGCGTTTCAGGGTCCGCCCTCGATCAGTGGCCAGGGCTATGCCTTGCCGCAGATTGCGCCCACCTGGGGACCACAGGCGTACCGGGGACCGCAGTATGGCCCTGGCGGTGTCAGCAACACCAAAGCCAGTGGCAGTGGCGGCTATAGCACGCCTGGCTTTACGGGTGGCGTCAACGAGAATGCCTCAACCAATTTTGGGGCTGACATGCAGACCGGCGGCAATATGGTGCAGGACGCGTCCGGCAATTGGGTGCAGTCTGGATCGCCCCAGCAGAGTGCCTTTGGGCCGGAGGGGGCACCTGCGGCTGGTGGCAACTGGCTGACATCCGACATGCTCAATCAGAGCGGTGGCGGGCAGGTGCCGTGGTACGGGGACTATCGCTATACGCCAGGCCAGGGGCCGTCAGCGGCCAATTACCAGTACACGCCGGGGGCGATCCCCAGCGCGGCGGCGAACCGGTGGACGCCAGGCCAGGGGCCGTCCGCCGCCAATTATCGCTACACGCCAGGGCAGACCCC
>CAUVYU010000131.1:0-19485 GCA_963556255.1 Allolobophora icterica | reverse complement strand
ATCCCAAACTCATCACGGTTGCCCCGCCAGCCTCGCCGGCGGCGTCTGTTGTCCAGCATCTCACCATCGTGCCCGCGGGCGAAAAGCGCGAGGCGCTGCGGCGCATTATTGCCAGCGAGGAAGTGCGCAACGCCATCATCTTCTGCAACCGCAAGAAAGATATCGGCGTCTTGCAAAAATCCTTGCAGAATCATGGATTCAATGCCCAGGCGCTGCATGGCGATCTGGCGCAGTCGGTGCGCACGGAAACGCTCGACCGTTTCAAAAAGGGCGAGATCACCTATCTGATTGCGTCCGATGTCGCGGCGCGTGGCCTGGATATCGCCGATCTCAGCCATGTGTTTAATTTCGACGTGCCGACCAATGCCGAGGATTATATCCATCGCATCGGACGCACCGGCCGCGCTGGCAAAAGCGGGCGCGCCTTCATGCTGGCAACCCCGGATGACACACGGGAAATTCAGGCGGTCGAGACGCTGATCAAAATGCCGGTGCCGCGCCTTGTGCTCGACGGGATCGAAGCAAGCGAACTCAACCCCGACCCCGGTCGCGGACGCACCCGCCGGGCGCCGGCAAAGACCGCCCGAACGGCCAGAACGGATGTCACGGCAGGCGGCAACCGGACAGGCGAAGGGGCCGCCAGCCGGAAACCCGCAGCCAGAAAAAGCGCCGCCGCCGCGCGCACCGCAGCCCCGCCCGCCGCCGCGCCTGCCCCCTCTGCTGCTGCCCCGCCCAGCCAGCCATCGCCCAGCCAGCCTGAACGGCGGCCAGCGCGTCAGCGCGGCAACCACCCTTCAGAGGCGCGGGAGAACCGGCGTCTTCACGATGATCTTGAGCCGCCAGTCACAGGATTCGGCGATCATATACCGGCATTCCTGCTCCGCGCGCCCAAAATAGCGCCGATGTGAGGGCGCGGCAACCAAACGCCTTTGAAAGGAATATTGCCGCCGGATTCGATCTGAACGCTTGTGCTACCCTTGGCATCTGCTTTTCAATCGCAGCGATATAACTTCATTGCCATCAATGGTTGCATCATCACGAGTTCAATCACAGTAAAAATACCCGTGATCCAGAACGCATTTCGTCAAGCCTTTGGGCATGGAGAGGATCTTTTCTGTTACGTGTTCGTCTTTAAATGTGTCTCCATAGACACAATGAACATCGCCGCGATTCTTAGGAGATTCGGGGTCTGGACGCTCATACGCCGCCACCGACATCAAAACCGCCACATCGCGCTTTTGGCGCTGGATCGTGACAGGCTCTCGCTGGACAGCCTCGAGAAGCGCTGCCAAGCCTCGCCGGGCTTCACTCGCTGTCACACGACGCATGGTGGTCTCCCCCTTTTATCTGTTCCCCAATGATGTACTGGTGATACCCAGCCAGGCCGCAAAATCCGCCTTTTCCGGCACCGTCATATGCAGCCCCTCTTTTGTGCGGCGGGTCAGGATATCCTCAGCGCTTTGCGCCCATTCATGCTCCACCAGATAGCGGGCTTCGGCTTCATAGAGGCTGCCGCCGAAATGGCGGCCAAGCATGGCGAGCGAGGTGGCGTCACTGAGGATTTGGCGCGTGCGCGTGCCGTAAAGACGGGCGTAGCGGGTGATGAGCTTGCGCGGCATCCAGGGGTAGGCCGCGCGCAAACTGGCGACGAAAGCCGCATGATCGGCGCTATCGCTGCCCGGCAGGGTTGCCGTGCGCGTCCAGTTCTGGCCCATCCGGGGGAAAAACTTCTCAAGCTTTCCCAGGGCTTGTTCGGCAAGCTTGCGGAAGGTAGTGATCTTGCCGCCAAAGACCGTGAGCAGGGGAACGCCGCCGGTCTCATTGAGATCGAAGACATAATCCCGCGTGATCGCGGAAGGATTGCCCCGCCCATCGTCGAACAAAGGGCGAATGCCGGAAAAGCTTTCGATCACGTCCGAACGGTGCAGCTTTTCCTTGAAATAGCAGTTGACCGCAGCAATCAGATAGGTAATTTCCGGCTCGTCGGCGCTCACCTCCTCCAGCTTGCCTTGATAAACCGTGTCTGTCGTCCCGATAAGGGCCATCTCCCCCTCATAGGGAAGGATGAAGATGACGCGCTTGTCGTGGTTTTGCACCAGATAGGCGTGCTCGCCATCCCAGAATTTGGCAACGATGATATGGCTGCCCTTCACCAGCCGGATGTTACGCTGGCTGTTTGCCGTGGCAACGCGCTGGATCACATCGCAAACCCAGGGGCCTGCCGCATTGACCAGCGCGCGGGCGCGAAGCTCACGCCTGTCGCCGGTGCGCTGATCCTCGATCTGGATGAACCAGTTATCACTATCCCGCCGGGCGCTGATACAGGCGGTGCGCGTCAGGATCTGCGCCCCTTTGCCCGCGGCGTCAAGGGCATTGAGCACAACGAGGCGCGCATCATCCACCCAGCAATCCGAATATTCAAAACCCCTGGCATAGACATCGAGAAGCGGTCCCCCCTCTGGCTCGCGGCGGAGGTCGAGCGAACGGGCGCCGGGCAGTTTCTTTCTGCCGCCCAGATGGTCATACAGGAACAGGCCAAGACGCACGAGCCAGGCTGGCCGGTCATCCGGGCTGTGCGGCAGAACGAAACGCATGGGCCGGATGAGGTGGCTTGCCGCATTCAGCAGAACCTCGCGCTCGATCAAGGCTTCGCGGACCAGCCGGAACTCATAATATTCCAGATAGCGCAAGCCGCCATGGATGAGCTTGCTGGAACGGGACGAGGTGCCTTGCGCAAGGTCGCCCTGCTCGCACAGCATGACGGACAGGCCACGGCCAGCCGCATCGCGCGCGATGCCAGCGCCGTTGATGCCGCCGCCAATCACGAAAATATCCAGAATGTCGGATGCCGTCATTTATCTCGATCTTTCTTGGAGCGCTTGTGTGGGCAGCGCGGCGAGCGTGTTCGCCTGTTTTGCGCGTCATTGCCGAAAAATACCTCATATCACACAATTACAGGTTGCAATTCACCCCGGACTTCCTCTAGCCTGCCACCTGAAAACTGCTTTTCAGACAGGGGAATGCCTCTCGTGCCCGGAACTCACGCAAAACTCAGTGATCGGCGTAATGCAGCACTTCTGGCGCTGTGGCGAAATGCGGCCCCATGATGGCCCGCCACTGGCTGAAAAGCTCCGAACCGCGAAAGGCGACCATATGGTCTTCGACGGTTTCCCATTGCACCGTCAACAGGAAGCGCTCCGGCTGTTCGAGGCACCGGCGCAGTGTCGCGCCGTGGCACCCTTTGGCGCTTTCGATAACGCCGCGCGCCTGGGCGAATGCCGCCCAGAGCGCCTCCGGCTTGGCTGGATCGGTCATGATCGTGGCAATCTCGACAATCATTGCAAACGCCCTCCTTACCCTTTGTTTCCATCCTGTTTTTCAGTGAAATCATGAAGCCATGACAGAGTCTACAGGAAATTTGCCGCCCGTTCATCTGGTCGTCGCCACGCCTTGTTTTGGCGGGCAGGTCACCAGCCTTTATTTATCCTCCATGATGAAGCTGCAAACCGCGATGCGCGCTTTTCCAGGCTATAAGCTCACCCTCGAACTTCAGGAGGGCGACGCGCTGATCACGCGGGCGCGCGCCAATCTGGCGGCGGCTTTTCTCGACAACCCCGAGGCCACCCATCTTTTGTTCATCGACGCCGATATCGGTTTCGAGCCGGAACAGGTGTTTCGCCTGATCGGCTGCGGCGCGGAGCTGTGCGCCGCCGTCTATCCCATCAAGCGGATCGACTGGGCCAAGGTGCGGCGCGCTTTCGATGCTGGCAAGGCCAATCCGGGGGCTGCCGCCCTGCATTATGTGCTGGAGGTTACAGACCGCGACCGTATCACCACCAATGGCGATTTTGTCCAGGTGCGCTATGCCGGAACCGGCTTCCTGATGATCCGCCGCGCCGCTTTGGCGAAAATATGCGCCCATTACGCGGAACTCAAATTCCGCAAGGACCACACCTATAATACCGGGCTGGAGGATAGCCAGAACCGGTTCGCCCTGTTCGATTGCCTGATCGACCCGGAAACAGGCGTTTATTTGAGCGAGGATTTCAGTTTCTGTAAACGCTGGACCGACCTAGGCGGCGAGATCTGGGCCGATCTCACCAGCAAGCTCAATCACGCAGGCCCCATGACCTTCCACGGCGACCTGTCAACCCAGATCGAGGCGGGCTGAACTGGGCCACCTCGCAGAAAACCGAGATCAAGCCTGAATGGGTTTCATGCCCAGGGTGCGCATCCGGTCCATCAGCGGCAGAAATTCGGTGGTTGCGCCGGTTAAGTGAATGGACAGGGTCTTGTTTTCCAGCGAATGCTTCACCGGATGGCCCGCGAGCGGCACGGTGAGTTTGTCGCCCTTCACCGACACGATCATTTTCAGCAAGGCTTTGGGCGCTGGCGTCTCGCCGAGATAGCGATCTCGAGCAACAGGCCGTTCATCGACCAGTCCACGGTGTCATAGTCGTGACCATCGAGCATGACGGTCAAAACCGGATCGCAAAAGCGCACGAAACGGCGATTGGCCCGTTCGGGATCGACGGGTTTGCGATCTTCCTCCGTGATCCGGTCCTGTTTTGCCTTAGCGCTATCGCCCGGCGCCGAGGATTGGTTGATGATGGCGATCTTGCGCCGGACCAGATCGCGGAACCCAGGGCCGGAGCCAAACTTCACGGCCATGGAATAATCTTCGCGCCCACGCGCGAGCATGGCATCGCGCCCTGGAATATCCCGCTCCCGCAGCTTGATCATGGCGACATCGAGCATATGATCGACGCTTTTTTCGCAAATCATGCGCTGCATATCGCGCAGCTTTGCCTGAACGCCGCGCCGGTAGTCGGGCTGAAATTCCGGGGCAGCGATGGCGGTTTCGAGGGATTTGGCATTTTGCAAGACAGGTTTGGGATCAATCGGGTGCCCTGCGGAACCATCGGCTGCGGCAACGCGCTGCCCGAGTTCCTCAACCAGACGATCGACCCGCTCCATGGCCGCTCGGAGACGCCGCGCCTGTTCTTCACGATCTTGCGTATGGGTGGCTGTCGCCATGTCCAAATCCTCCCCCTCTCCGCGCTATCTCCCGTCCTGCCCCATCCTGATCGGCTATTTATTTTTATTTTCTGGATTTGGATCACCTGGCCCTGGCGTCTCCCCTGGCGTCTCATGGCCTTGCGACCCAACCAGCCGACGGCCCGTGCCCGGCAGCGGCGCGTCATGACAATCGACTCTGGCCAGCGAGGCGTAACAATAAAGCGGCTGCAGGGCTGCCGCTGGGGGCGGGTTATCGAATGCGTGAAATGACCAGTCCGCGGCGCAACCGGCATATAAGGGCGCTGCCATCACCACCACGGCCCATCGCACGCGCATCCTTTGGCCCCTCCTTGCCGATCATCCCAAGGTTCATAATTGACGTGTAACGGTTAAGATCCGC
Source organism: Allolobophora icterica (assembly GCA_963556255.1). Taxonomy (NCBI): domain Eukaryota; kingdom Metazoa; phylum Annelida; class Clitellata; order Crassiclitellata; family Lumbricidae; genus Allolobophora; species Allolobophora icterica. The sequence goes on along the minus strand of CAUVYU010000131.1, from coordinate 14,066 downwards.
TTGACGGGGATGGCAGGATTCTTTTGCAAGGGGGGCGCGGCCCCCCTGCACCCCGCGAATGCTGGGGGATTCGGATAAGATTTTGATCTAATTAATAAATAATAATTCGCGGGGTTGTAGGGGGAGCCGCGCTCCCCCTACGAAAAACACTTATGATCAACAGCATCAAGCAACATCCAGCGCATTCCAGACAGAAGACGCCAGCGGCGCGGCCTCAATATGGTGCCGGTGCCAGAGCGCATAAAACAGCAACGACCAGGAAGCAAACCCGCCGCGCTTGCTGTGGTCGGCAAAGACGGCCTTGACAGCCCCGGGCGACAGCAACGCCGCAACCCCGGGCTGGCGCGCCACCATCGGGGCCAGCCGGGTGCTTTCGCGCGCGATCCAGGCCCCCACCGGAACGGTAAAGCCCTTCTTGGGCGCTTGCCAGTCGAGCGTTGGCAGGCGCTGGTGCAGCAGGGCGCGCAGCAGATATTTGCCAATCCTCCCCCGGACTTTAAGCCGGTCCGGCAGGGGGAAGGCGAAGTTGGCCACGACCGGATCGAGAAACGGCGTGCGCCCTTCCAGACCATGGGCCATCAGGCACCGATCGAGCTTGGTGAGCAGCCCATTCGGCAACCAGTCAACGCAATCGACCGCCTGAGCCACTTGCAAGCGGGAGCGCCCATGCTGATCTTCGGCGGCCTGAGCGCTGATCAAGCCACCCCGCCACCCGTCCGTCACCTGCGATGGCAAGGGATGCCCGTTGAAGATCCCCCGGCGGCGGCGCATCCGCCCCCCCAGCCACCAGGGCAGACTTTGACGGCGATAGCGTCCATAACCGGCCAGCAACTCATCGCCGCCCTCCCCGGTCAGCACGACCTTTACCGACGGCGCTGCCAGTTGCGCCAGCTTATAGGTTGGCAAACAGGCATAATCCGCCGCCGGATCGTCCATCGCGGCGGCAACCGCTGGCAGCAAGCGCCAGAAATCCGCCTCGCCAAAACCTACGACCACATGCTCGGCCCCCAGAACGCGGGCAACCGCTGCAGCCCCCGCCCGCTCATCGAGTCCCTCAAAACCCGCGCCGTCAAAGCTCGCGGTGAAGGCAATCGGACGCCCGCCCGCATGTTCCTTCATATAGCTCAAAATCAGGGCGGAATCGACGCCACTGGATAAAAACGCGCCATAAGGCACATCGGAGCGGCAATGAACCGCAACCGTGTCGCGCATCACCCGGTCCAGTTCCGGCAACGCCTCCTCAAACCGCATAACCCGCGCAGGCCCCTTGGGAAGGGCGGCCTGGCGCACGCGCGCCGTGATTTTCCCGGCCTTGACCACCAGGGTCTCCCCCGGCAGCATCCGTTGAATACCGGCGAAAATAGTCTGACGGTCGGTCGTGAATTGCAGTTGCAATAATTGACCGCACACCGGCAGATCGACCATGCGCGGCACGACACCGGCGGCGAGCAGCGCCTGCGGCTCCGAGGCAAAGGCGAAGCACGCCTCATTCTCCACATAATAAAGCGGCTTGATGCCAAAGGGATCGCGGCTGAGGATCAAATGATCCCGCGCCTCATCATACAGCGCCAGCGCATACATGCCGCGCAAATGCCGCGCGAACTCCAGCCCCTCCTGGCAATAAAGATGCAGCGCCGATTCGCTGTCCGAACCGCTGGTGAAGCAATCCCCCAACCGGTGGCGCAGGTCGAGGTCATTGTAGATCTCGCCATTGGCGACCAGCACCACCCCTTGCGGCGCCACCCCTTGCGGCGTGAACAGCGGCTGACGGCCACCGGCAACGTCGATGATGGCAAGCCGGGTTTGCACCAGCCCGACCTGGCCCCGCACATAGCGCCCCTGCCCATCAGGGCCGCGATGCGCCAACGCTGCGGCAAGCTGGTCAAGAACCGGATTTGGATCGCCGCCCGCGTGACGCAAAACCACCCCAGCAATGCCACACATCAGGCTATGACCTCAGCAAAAAAATCCCGGTAGCGCGCCACCACCGAATTTTGCGAGAAATCGGCATCGATCCTGGCCGCCCCCCGCTCAACCAGGCTGTGCGCCAATTCCTGGCTCGCAATGATACGGCATACCGCCCGGCACAGCGCATCGGCATCCTCGATCCCGACCAGCAGGCCATCGACGCCGTCGCGGATCAACGCCGCAGGCCCCACGGAGCGGGCCGCCACCAAAGGACGGCGAGAGGCCCATGCCTCCAGCGCCACATTGCCCAAAGGCTCGATCCGCGACGGGCACAATACGATATCGGCCGTCGCATAGAGCGCTGCGGTATCCTGACGCCAGCCTAAGAAACGCACCCGGTCATCAACCCCGAGCCTTGCCGCCAGTTGGCGCAACGCTGCCTCCTCAGGGCCTTCGCCCGCCAGCCACAGCCAGGCGCGCGGCATCCCCGCCAGCGCCGTGATGGCGACATCGAACGCCTTGTCCCGATGAAACCGCCCCAGGCACAGCAAGAGCGGCGCCCCCTCGGGCGTGGCGAAGGTGCGCCGCGTGAGCGCATCCGCCGGGGTCACATCGACGAAATTGGGAATATAATGCACGCGAGACGCATGAAACCCCTCGCCAATCAGCCAGCGGCGGATATCCTCGGTATTGGCAATCAGATGATCGCAGTGCCGGTAATGCCGGGCGGCGTAATAGCCGCCCAGACGCGCCACAAACACATGCCCCTTCATCCGGGGGCACAGGGCGGTCGCCCGGCTCATCCAGCTCAGCACGATATCCGGGCGAAACCGTTTGATCTCCCGGGAGATGGCCCAGCGCGTCAGCCAGTCGGCACAATTCCTGAAACCCGCCTCCCGCACCGGGATGTTGGCCTTTTCCAAAAGCGCCCGCCGCTCGGTATTGCGGCGGATTACCAGATGCTGCTCGACGCCAGCCTGCGCAAAGGCGCACGCAAGGCGCGTGAAGAACCTTTCGGCCCCACCGTGACGCCCGCCCGCCATTGCCTGTAACAAACGCATTAAGACTGAAAACCCCTTGACCGGCGCGGACGCGCAAGCCCAAACGCATGCTACGCCACCTCGTTCCGCGAAGAAAGCGCTTTCGTGGTTTCTTTTGCGAAGGGCGCTTCAGGCTTTGAGCGCTTCAGATTTTCTGGGCACACATCATGCCGCATGCCGCTCGCGCGCCGCGACGCTCGCAGCCAGCGCCCCCGTCAACCACAACGATGCGAGCCACCAGCTTTGCCACAAGCCGTAAGACGAGCTGGCAATGACAACCGCCGCAACGATGACCATTGTCCGCACCATCGCCGTGGAGCGCGCCTTTGTCCGCCCCGCGCGCCACGTAATACCCCCCAGAATTGCCGCGCCCAATATCGCCCCGGGCGCACCCAGATCGACCCATAATTCCAGCGCGGCATTATGCGGATGCAGCGGCAGATTCTCGACCCACAGGCCGCTGCCCGGCAGGGGCGTTTTTTGCCGTCCTTCCGGGATATTCCTTGAAGATTCCAATCCCCAGCCAGTCCACCATTTCTGCTCGATCTGACCCGTGACCCAACGCCAGATCACCAACCGATGAACCATCGACGGCTTCATGGCGTCCGCACGCGCCTCCAGTAAGGCTGACGTATCGAAACGATTGACCAGAACGGGGGCGGCCAATATCAGCAATCCAAACGACAGCGCCATTACCCGCAACAACCGGCCGCCAGCAACACCGGCCACCCCCCCGGCGAAGATTGCCAGCAGCAAAGCCAGCTTGGCGGTATCGCTATGCAGCAGGAAAACGCTCAGCAAGACGCCCGCCGCCAACGCCAATGCCAACACCCAACGCCCACCCGCCCGCACATGCGCAACCACCGGGGCAAACAGCAGCGCCATGACGGTCGCGCCGGGATTGGTTCCCGTAACGCCATGGCGCGGCATCAGCCATTGGCTTATCTCGCCATCCGTGGCGCGCTCGACCAATGCCAGCAAGACAGCGAAGGCCACGCCCCAAGCCGCCGCCGTCAACCAGCGCTGACGGGTTTCGGACGCGGCTTTCGTCACATAAACCGCGATCGACGCGCCCAGCGCCACCTCCACCAGCAGCCGGGCCGCGCGCAAGGCGCTATTTTCAGCGTTCTGCGCCCAGAAAACCGAGAGCACGCCCCACAGCGCCAGCAGCAACACTGCCCAGAGCCAGGGCCAGAGCCAGAGCCATGGATTACATAAAATCGCCCCCGGCAGGCGCGCCATCCGCAGGCGAATCCCGGCGATCAGCCCCCACAGCACGAACAACACCACAAGCTCGTGGGATGCCAACAATGCCATCGGCGCAATCAGGAAAAAAATGGCCGCCTCGATCTGCTCGATCCGCACGCGCCGCCATGCTGTCACGCCCTGCCATCCTGTCACACCATAGCCCCGTCATGCCATCCTTCCCGTCATGCCGTCACCTGAAACACCGTATCAACCACCGTAATCATTGCAAGATAGCGGTCGTAAGTCTCAGAGATTGTCTGTGCCGCAATTTGCGCTGATCGTAGTACACGAAGCGCCGCACTCTTGTCACCCGCCTCGCGCAGCGCTACCGCAATCAGGCACAGGGTTACGGCCCGCTGCCCGGGGATCGGCGGCTGATTGCCAACCAATGCCCGTGCATAGAGGGTATCGGCCTGCAAGGCAAGCTCGCGCGCTGCGGGCAGGTCGCCGGTTGCCGCCAGCGCCCGGGCGGTCCAGGCCAATCCAGCAACGCGCTCCGGGTCATCCGCGCTCAAAGCTCCCAGCGCCGCCCGCAACGCCGCAACCGTGCTGGCCGCCTGCTCCTGATCCTGCAAGCGCCCTTGCGCGATCGCCACCAGGGCGAGCGAAACCACCTGATCCTTCGGCTTCGTGGTTGTGACCGCCGCCCGCAACGCCTGCAAGGTTGCAGCGCGCGCGCCGGGCAGATCATCGGCCTCGATCAACGCCAGCGCCAGATAAGCTTCCAATGCCGCCTTGGCTGGCGCTTCTTCGATCGCATCCAGCGAGGGTCTGGCCTCTCGCGCAAGCCCCATGGCCGTATCCCGATCGCCCAGCCGGATAAAGATCTGCATGATCGCCGTATAGCTGCCCCCAATGGCCAAGGCGGCTGGCGGCGGCGTTTTGGCTGGTTCATTGACCGCGGTCACGGCATCGCGCGCCATCACGCGCGCGGCTTCCTCATTGCCGTAAGCGGCCAGGGCGCGTCCGGCGCGCGCCAAGGCATTGCCCCGCCACGCCCCATCCAGCGCAGAGCTGCGGATAATTTCCAACAGGCGTTGCGCCTCGGCCATCGCGGTTTGCATGATTTTCTGCGTGGCAGGTTGCATGGCGGGGGGCGTGGCCGGTTGCAGGGGCGCGGCCCACGCCATCTGAAACGGCACGAACAGGATGACCCAGAACAGGGTCCGGCACTGGCGAAAATAGCGCATTCCCATGGCTCCAAACATTACTTGCTGTAGGATGGATGAGGGAAGCGCGCCCTTTGCAAACAAATCAATAACGGGGCAGCATTTGCCCCTCTTTCCCCGCGCGGCTGGCTTGTTCGAGCGCGCCAGCGATCATCGTCTCGAAAGCCTTGACATCGCGCCTGCCAAAACCCGTCTCCGCAGCCAGGCTCCCGCGATGACGCAAGCGCGCGCGCAACGCCGGATCGCAGATAAGCCGTTCCACGGCGGCCCGAAAATTACGATAAAATTCAGGATCGACCGGCAAATCGCATGCCGCAATCACCGGCACAAGATGATGGCAAAGCAATATCGGATCACCAGAAACCACCATCCTGTCGCGCCGTCCGGGAACGACCAGACCATTGACATCCGCCTCGACAAGATCCTCCACGCCAAACACATCGGAAACCACCGGAACCAATCCCCAGGCAATCGCCTCCCGGATCGAATTGACAAACAAAACAGAGGAGGGCGCTAAATACAGGCTCGATTGCTCGAAAACATCCACCAATTCTGTTTGCGTTAAAAACCCCGGGAACCAATGAATACGCGGGTGCGTCTCAACGAGGGCGCGCAACCGCGCCGACAGGGTTTTGGGCAATTCGCAGCGCAAGATCAATTCAATATCATGATATTTGCTGGACAGATCCGCAAAAACATTCAAAACATCAACGCCGCCCCGGAAATAAAATTTCTCATCGCCGCTATTACGGCTTGAGATGAACAGTAATTTCAACCCTCCCTTTTTATTGTTGTTTCCCCGAACAGGCGACAATGCTGATGAAGAATCCGGGGATGCAGAATATGGATTAATGAAAACCGTTTTATCCTGAATGATCCGGCTGGCGAAAAACCCTCCCAGCCGCTCCGCGCCTTTTTTGAAATGCGTGATAATGCCCGCACAACCATCCGACTCAAAAAATGACTTCACGATCCAGTAATAAGGGGAGCGATCATCAAGAGTGATTTGAGCAAAATTCTCGAACGGCACAAAAAATGTACTCAAAACATCCGTCCAGATGATCCATGGCCGCTCATTAAAGCTGTAAGGCACATTGTTGAAAAGCGAGATTTTGGCCGTTGTTTCCTGAAACAACATAGCATGGCTGCGCGCTGCCACATACCGCGCCGCCGCCAGGCGATCGACCGTTTCATGGACGCCCATCAATTGATCGACAAGCCCCATTAAAACAGGCAATTGCTCAAGGAGCCGACTAATCCAGTTCCATCCATGATCCACCGGACAGTCGAATTTATAGCGCGTCGCCTCCCGAACCATCCCCATCACCGCGGGGTGATCGGCATCGAACGCCCTGAAATACGATAAGCCCAAAGGCACGAACACATCATCGCCCATCGAAGGCGATGGTTGGTGCAGGGGGGGACGCGCTGCAATAGCCATAACCCGCCCAACCACGCGCTCACATAATTCCGGCTGGCGCAACAGCGCCTCAATGACCGGAACAAGATAACGGCTGTCATAAGGGTCGGCCTCCAGGGCGCATATTGCGGCTTGCAGTCCGGCTTCTATTTCCGCACATTGCAACAGAATCTGTCCCTGACGAAACCAGTCTTCCGGGTCAGCATGACCGGCGGCAAGCAATTCCGATCCGGCCTGCGCCGCCTCCCGGAACTGGCCGCTACGCGCAAGGCATGTGCGCCGCGCCACCAATAAGGATGGCGTCATCTGGCTTTTAGGAAGCGCGTCGAGCATACGCAAAGCCGCCAGAAACTGACGACTGCCGATCAACAGCTCAATCCCGGATTCGACCGCGCTATCTTTATTCATACGATCATCAGCTCGGGCCATGGAACAATGAACTCTCCTCCCTTATGGTTGAAGGATGAATGGCGCTGCATGATGGCCTCAGCATAACGCCACGCCAATATCACAATAGCATCAGGGGAATTATGATGCAGGGAACTGGCTTGCAGCACCGGAATATCATAGCCAACGCCAACCAACCGGTCCAGCATGGGCGCATCATCATAAATCGCGGATAATCTGGACGCCAGATCAAATTGATTCAGCAACGTCACCGTCCCAACAGAGGCCCCAAAACCGGCAATCCGCTTGCCCGTTCCAGAAAGCATTTCAATTTTTTCCAAAAGCCTGCAACGCATCGCATCGAGATCGGATGAGAATTTACGATAAACATCAATCCCCCGGAACCCCTCCTGCCGCTCCGCCTGGATGAATCGATCAATATGCGGCGTCGTTTCACGCTTTCCCTCTCGCGTCTGAACATAACATCGAATCGAGCCGCCCTTCGTCGATACAAACCGAACATCGAAAAGCTTCAATCCCTGCCGCCCGAAACAGGATTCCAAAGGATCGACATTGAAATAAGAGAGATGCTCGTGGTAAATCGTATCTATCAAACGGTTTCTGATGACATCCGCGCCGTAAGAGGTCTCAAAAACAAAAACGCCATCCGGCGCCATTATTTCACAAACACCGCCAATAAAATCAGACACATCGTCGATATTGGCAAAGGTATTATTGGCAATCACCAGCTTTGCCTTGCCAAATCGCGCCACCAGATCCCTTGCATAGGATTTTGTAAAAAACGCCGCTTCCGTCGGGATTCCTGCCGCCGAAGCCTGCGCCGCGATAGCCTGTGCCGGGTCCACCCCCAATACCCGATAACCCCGGTCCTTGAAATTCCCGAGAAGCGTCCCATCATTACTGCCGATCTCAATGACAAGATCATTCTCTTCCAGAGAAAACTCCGTCATGAGATCTCCCGCCAACCGGGAAAAATGCTCCGCCAGCCCGGCAGATGATGACGTTCTATAGGTAAAATTACGATATTGAAATTGGGAATCGACAATATCGGACAATCCAAGATAACCACAATCCTGACACAGATAAACATCCAGCGGAACGCGAATCTGATCCGCGCCCGCCTTGATCGCCTCGTCAAAAGAAATATTCGGGGTTGCCGCCGGAATCGGGCGCAAAGCCACAGCCAATTCCATATTACTGCCATGACACAAGCGGCAATCATCCCGATGACGAAACATAACCCCCATGATACCCTCGACAAAATCCTGTATTATTGACCCAAATAACATTGCCATATTTTTTCGATCAACGCCAGATCGAAAACCGCATCCTGACCACTGGCAACCGGCATGTTTTTCCTGATGATACTATCAACGAAATTTTCCGCCTGACGCCGAAACGCCCATGATCCTGTCTTATCCTGCCACCGCGAAACCATTCCAGATGGCCCATCAGCAAACACCACCTCAGCCGCCGCCTGGCGTAACAAAGGCGGCGGCATAAAAATAGTAAGCCGCGCTTGTTCAAAAATAACCTCTATACCCTCATGCCAAGAAATATTTCTTGACTCGATCAATTCGAGGATGCACGGAACACCAGAACATTCCAACTGTATCAATCGGCCATTTTTTCGACTCAGATCGACATGAACAACTTCCGGCTCAACTTCGGTAAAATCCCGCAATAGATTGATAGAGTGGGAAAATACATTGACAAACCAGCTATAATCTTCCCATTTGTCACGCGGGATGAACTCGGGAGCAACCAGCCAAAGATCAAGCCCTTCCGGTCGCGCCTCATCGGACATGGCAAAACCATGGTTTCCAGGGGCAAAATTACCATTATAATTAAAAACCCGTATCAATAACGGGCGGCCATAATCACGGGACTGGCATAATTCGATAAAACGCTGCTTGCCTTGCTGATAACCAAGATCATGCCGCTTCATAAAACCAACGGCATAAAGGCATTCCGCCGACTCCGCCGCCCTGACCAGTCCCACGGCCTGCGCAACGGTGTGGGCCATCGGTTTTTCTGAAAGAACATGTTTGCGGGCTTGAAAAACATCTTGCACAATCGGGCCTGTTGCCGGACGCCGCGTTGCCACGATGACGGCATCAATCTCCGGGTCTTCCAGCAATTCCCAATGGTTCTGATAAAAGCGCGCAATGCCAAATTGCGCCCCAACCGCCGCCGCGAGAGTGGGGCGCAATTCCGCTAAAGCCACGACACGACAATTCTTCATTGTTGTAAAATTTGCCAGATGGGCGATCTGGCCAACAATGCCAGCTCCGATCATGCCTATTTTCAAAAAACCCTCTAGCACAAGATAACCCTCATTTTTACCGTAATTTTATGGCGGCATTCCTGTTTGAACGAATGAGTGATATCACGGTCTCGGCAATCTTCAATGGGCTTAACCCAAAATTATCGAGAAGCGAATCCTGCGAACCATATTCCATGGCAAATACATCCGGGATTCCCAGACATTTTATCCGTGGGATTTGATCATCGCAATTCAATAACAATACATCCGTAACGGCACTGCCCAATCCGCCATTCAAAACATGCTCCTCCACCGTTACCACAAGATTGCTGCGGCGGGAGAATGACACAATAGCCTCACTGTCTAAAGGCTTAACGGTCGGCAGATGAAGAACGGTAGAATCAATATTGACAGCCCGCAATATCTCTGCCACTTCCAGAATCCTTCCTGTAATAATACCAGTCCCAATGAGCAAGACATCAATGCGATCTTCTTTCGATTCCAATATCGGAACGGCTTTTCCTATTGCGAAAGGTTTCTGCGATTTTGTAATGATCCTGTCGCCGCCTTTCCCGAGACGGATATAAATGGGATGCTTCCAATCAAGCGTTTCTTCCATAAAGGATTTCATCTCGACGGCATCCACTGGGGCCACGATCGTCATGTTGGGCAACGCCCGCATGATGGCAAGATCCTCGATGGCCTGATGGGTGGGTCCTAACGGCGCATAAACAACGCCGCCGCCATTGCCAATCAGCCGGACCGGCAAATCCTGCAAACATAAATCAATGGCAATCTGTTCATAGCAACGCCGGGTTATGAATGTCGCGATCGTATTGACAAACGGAATAAACCCCTCCATCGCAAACCCGGCAGCCATGCCAACGACATGGGCCTCGCTGACCCCTTCCATAAAATAGCGCTGCGGGTATTCTTCCTGCATTTCCCGCAGAAGTCCGGGGCTTAAATCAGACCCAATAAAAATAACCCTGTCATCTTTTTTGGCCAATTCATATACGGCATCGACACAGGTTTTGCGCATCAGGAACGCTCCAAAGCTTCATATAGCCGCGCCGCTAGATCTGCTGGAATATGAGTCTTATGGTGCCACTCTGGATTATGTTCGGCAAAAGAAATACCTTTCCCTTTCACGGTATGGCAGATAACAACTGTTGGCTTATCTGGTTTTTCGGTTCGCAGGAAAACTTTCATCAAGGCATCGACACCATGACCATCCACCTCTATCGGAAAAAACCCAAAGGCGCGCCATTTATCGGCAAGCGGTTCCAACCCAAGAATGCTGGAAACCGGGCCAGCCGATTGGATTTTATTATAATCGATTATTGCCGTAAGCTGGCTTAGATTATGCTTCGAGGCCGATAACGCGGCTTCCCAGACAGATCCTTCATTGATCTCGCCATCGCCCATGACCACGAAAACCCGGCTATCCCGTTTGTCTGCACGCGCCGCCAGGGCCATCCCAACACCGAGCGACAACCCATGACCCAACGCTCCCGTTGACGCTTCGATACCAGGAACCTTACCTGATTCTGGATGGCCGCCAAGTCTGGAGTGTTTATAACAAAATGTTTTCAGCTCGTCCTCAGGAAAGAATCCTTTATTGGCTAAAATCGCGTATAATGCAAGGCAGCCATGACCTTTGCTTAATATGAATCGATCCCGCCCTGGCCAATTGGGTTCATGAGGACGATACCGCAAAACATGATCGTATAATACCCGTAGAATTTCGATCAGGGAGAGCGATGAGCCAATATGACCACGGTCGCCACCAATCAGCCCGTCAAGGACCAACCGCCGCAACGCGCGCGAACGCTCATCCAGAGCAATGGATTTCAGGCTATAATCTCTTGCAACAGGATGGGTAATCATTGCGCAAAAAACTCAACAGAAATTTCTGAACACAACATATTTTTGGCTTTTATCAACTGAGCCTGTCTTACAGACTCCTGGCTGCCCGCAAAGCCTGCGGCAACCCGCCTGTTCCATGGTTTTGGCAAAAATTCATTCAAGAGGATCGCCGCCCACCTGACCGTGTAAAGCGCACGCAATGCCCGGCAGCGCACGGCAAAAAAAGGATCGCTACGGTAAAAATCCATGGCCTCTGTCAACCATAAATCCCGCTGATACGGCGTCAAACAAAATCCTGGATGCATTGAAAAATCAATCACGATCTTTACCGGATCATCACGACCAAAATACTCGAAATCAACAAAGATGAGATCGCCATCAAGCTGTCGAATGGCATTATGAAACCCAAAATCGGATGGGCTTGCTATCTGATGACAGCAACTTAAATCAGCCGTATGGCTTAAGCCTGATTCTGTGTACATTCTCTCCGATTCCTGAATGGCATATCGAAAAGAGGGCCGCAGGTGTTTTTTAAGAAAATCCGCCAGTTCAGGCTGATTATCCGCTATTTCCTCAAGACAGACAAGGCGTCGTTCTATTTGTCTATTGAGATCTGACAAGGACAGGCCGGCTTCGGAGGCAGGCGATAATTCTGCAATATCAGAATAATTGCATTTCAGCGCTTTGATAAAATTAAGCGCTCTTTCAACATCACGATCTGTAACCCTGGAGACCGGCGTTCCTTCGATCCAATCCATCAAAATGGCAGAATTGTCAGAATCGGCAGCACATAAGCGGGGCGCCGATGGCAAACCACGAGACCGAAAAAATGCTAAAGCCCGGACCTCCGCGCCAAACCGATCCCGCAAATCCCCCGCAGAGTGCGGATAGATTTTCAGGGCAAATCGCTTGAGACCAACGGATATTCTGAATAATCTATTGTTGCGCCCACCCATCACCGCGGTTACTTCATCAACTTCTTCGCCAATCATCTGTTGCGCCAGATGAATGATTGATGATTTATCGTGAGAGGGCAATAAAGATATCATGCGTTTAATGCAAATGATGGGGAATCCGAGGCATGGGATTTTTCCTCTCCTCCCCATCCCATATGAATATCCAGAATCGCATGAATGAGAGACATATGCGTCAGCTCAACAAATCCATAATGATTTGACGAAACGTAGAAATTAATATCGCCAATAGCTCTCAACGGATTGGATGGCGTGAATCCGCTGAAGGTCACGACAGAGACCCCCAACGCTCGCGCCGCCTCGACGCCACGCAGGATATCCGCAGAGGATCCTGAACTGCTGATTGCGAAAAGAACATCGTTATTTCTGGCAAAGAACCCTATCTGTCTGGCAAAAATATTCTCAAATCCAAGATCATTTCCAAGACAAGTGATCATGGAACCATCATTGAATAACTGTGTTGGTAAATTGCCGTTTTTGGAATAATCTGTCGCCATATGACTGGCGATTGCAGCGCTGCCGCCATTGCCAATTACCATCAATTTTCCCTTGACAGAGCATGACCGGGAAATCATCTCGATGACCGATTCCAGCGCGACCGATGTTTCAATGGTTTCCCCCGATCCGCGCGTCACCGCTGTCGTACGGATAACCCTAAAAACCTCATCGAAATATCTTTCAGCGATCGGTTTCCGCATGATCTGTCTCATTTGAAGAGAGAAATTATTGATCTGGTCAAGGAAATCTTGTCGATTGATTTCCTATGACCCACAATGCCAACCTTGAGGGCGCCAGCAAGATTGCCAACAAACGCAACAATCCTTAAATCACCCCCCGCCGCCGCCAGTGGAGCCGTCGTTGCCAGAAAGGCATCCCCCGCGCCAACGGTATCGACAACCCTATCGGCAAAAGCGGGCAATGAATGAATCGGCATTCCCCTGGTATAAACTGAACAACCATGACTACCTTGCGTGACGACGATCCGAGAGCAATCAATATCCCGTGACAAATGTTTTATAATAACATCGTCGATTGTAAAGAATTTCTCGCCAGAAGATAGGCGCGCTTCAGCAGAATCGATACAGATATAATCTGCCCGATCGTATTTCGTAATCAGATTATAGCCAAAATTTGCACTATTCGTCTGCGTATTGACGGCCAGGAATGGCGATACTTTCGTTAAAGTTTTTATCGTCCGCGGCGACAGCATCCCATGACCAAAATCATTGACAATCACCAAATCGAAATCGGGAGCCATTTCACGAATCCGGCGATCCAGCTCCGTATCGAGATCCTCATCCAGAGGCGTATCATCCATATGATACACCTCGAAAAGTTTGCGCAAATAGGTTGGCTCGATAAATCTTACTTTTCTGGTGGTTGGACCAACTTCCCTGCGCAAGCCATGGATGCGAACGTTCCCATGAGCATGCTGTTCCGGTAAATCACTATAGACAGAATCCCTGCCATGAACCGTCAAAACATCTACCGAACGGCATAATTGAGCAACATGATTGGCTGTGGCAATGACCCCGCCTGCAAACAGCTCATTCGACTCATAAAGAGAGGCAATCAGGTTTTCTTTTGGCGTTTTGCTCATTGGCGAAACATAGCAATATTCATCAATAATCGTCTCGCCAACGACAAGAACGCGGAAATCCTTGACCCGGTCTATTAGATCCAGCGCCTGTTTTCCATCATCGCTCTCCCGCATCTTTGCCAGATAGTTACGCACCTTCGGCTCGAATGGGTTGAGATATCGGT
>CAUVYU010000130.1:0-23051 GCA_963556255.1 Allolobophora icterica | reverse complement strand
AACGACAGCTTGCTTAGCGAGAGAGTTGCTAATCTTATGGTTTGAGGTTAATGTTTTTTTTACTGGAAAGTCATTCCAACGAACATTAGACCAATAAATCTAAATTTAAATGTTTTTATTTAGCGACCGCATGACATCGACTCTGCTCATCTTTCAATGAATTGATCGGGTGAGATCCTTCTCCGCCGCTCCCCGTATGATCGGTAGCACTCCATTTCAGGGCCCTGTGTGATTAGGGCACAGGTACAATGCTGATTTGGTGATTGGTGATTTGGTGATTGGCGACGGGTAAAATGCTGATTGAAAAAATGCCGATTGGTCATGCTGTTTGGTGGTACAATGCTGTTCTAAAATTGCCGACTGTAACAACAAAATGTAGCAATCGGTGTTTTATTATTATTATTATTATTATTATTATTATTATTATTATTATTATTATTATTATTATTATTATTATTATTATTATTATTATTATTATTATTATTATTATTATTATTATTATTATTATTATTATTATTATTATTATTATTATTATTATTATTATTATTCAATTATACTGATTGCCATGATGTGTAAAATGCTGTTAAGAGAATGCAGATTGTTTTCTATTGAATATACAAAAGTAAGTTTTAGGTATTTAGTAAAATCTAATTATCAATTTATTATTATATGCACATAATGACAAAATAATGTACTTTTTCCTTAAGTTAGAAACACTAACACAGACATTGTGATACCATCCTGGACATGAATCACACTCAATCCAATGATTATTTTTTATTTTTTAAGTTTTGTCTTTACATTTCCAATTGGAAAATCAGCTGCAACTTCTCGTCACCGTTGTAGTTGGCGATGACAGAATCTGGACGATCCTTCGAAAACAAATTCTCAGCAGAAAATTTGTTAAAGAATTCCTGGAACTGGGCTTTGTATTTTTACTAACTAGTCACTCAGCTATAATGCAAAACAGTGATTCTACTGTAAATGACCAGCAATCAAATTATATTCTGTATTTTAAAACATTAATAATGAGGTCTTACTGTTATTTTAGCAACTCTGTGAGGAACACGAGCAACATCTTTTACAGCTTCAAAAGTGCACTTGTAGGACAAGGTCTACACCTCGTTAATCTTCATCAAGAATGCTACAGTGGATTATTCGTCTTCAACTTTCGCCATAGTCAGCTATTTCATCTTCAGTCTTTTAAAGCTTCAATGTGCAGTTTTAGGACAAAGTTTGAACCTCATTAATCTTCATGAAGAACATTATAGTGGATTTATTCAACTACAACTTTCGCTGGACATTGCGTATATTAGGAAAGGCTATGACAATAACAATTGCAGAAACTTTTAATAAGGAAGTTGCTTTGAAGAAACACCAAAATCGATGCTTCTCAAAAGTCATACAAATTCCAACTTTGAAGTGCATAACAAAACTGATGCTTTTTCAAAATATAAATTCCAACTTCGTTTAGAATCTGCTTATTGGAGAGGCACATTACAACCAAGATGTCAATAATTTCAGAAACCTTATGCTCGAGATGATGATCTGAGAGTCCGTCAAAGATCCCATCCTGGAGAAAAACAGTGAAATTATCAATTAAGTGAACAGCCTGATGTTGAATATCACAACCAAAAGAAAAAAAAGAATACTGTTTCCAGATATATCGGAAATCATTTAACCAGTTGATAATCTGAAAAAGCACAAGAGAACCCCTACTGGCAGAAACCGTACATGTGCCGGTTATGTCAGAAAGAAACCAAGCTGGCGAAAAGTTACACAGGTGCGAGCAATGTCAGAAAACATTTGTTCAAGGTAGTCTTTTGAAAAAGCATGTGAGAACCCATTCTGGCGAAAAACCATTTAAGTGTCATTTGTGTCAGAAATCATTTGCTTCTCTTTGTGATCTGAAAAGGCACATGAGAACTCATACTGGTGAAAAACCATACAGGTGCCAGTTATGTCAGAAAACGTTTGGTGACAGTAGTAATCTGAAAAAGCATATGATAACCCATACTGGCGAGAAACCACACGAATGTCAGTTATGTCAGAAATCATTTAATCAAGGTAGTCATCTGAAAAGTCACATGAGAATCCATACTGGCGAAAAAGCATACAGATGCCTTTTGTGTCAGAAATCATTTGCTGAAGGTAGTACTCTGAAAAGTCACACGAGAACCCATACTAGCGAAAAAGCATACAGATGCCTTTTGTGTCAGAAATCATTTGCTGAAGGTAGTACTCTGAAAAGGCACATGAGAACCCATACTAGCGAAAAAGCATACAGATGCCAGTTATGTGAGAAATCATTTGCTGAAGGTAATACTCTGAAAAAGCACATCAGAACCCATACTGGCGAAACAGCATACAGACTCCAGTTTCGTCAGAAACCATTTATAGTTATGAGTTCTCTACAGCGTCATACGAGAACTCATACAGGAGAAAACCAATACATATGTGAGGCTTCTATTGAAGGATTAACAGAAATTGGAAACGTAAAGAAACACAGAAGTACTCAAGCAGCTGAGAAGCAACACTTCCGCAATGAGCCTTTTACTGAGAGCAGTTCTTCAGACAAGCAGTTTAAACTCCCGGCAGGAAAACAGACACAGGATCTTAAATTAGGAAGTAAAGCAATTGCTAATCTGTTCCATCATTTCATCACTTTTAGTAATACAGGCGGTATTGGTAAACCAAATGAACGTTTCTCATATCCAGAATCTATTGGAATTGCAGATCATTTACCAAAAATTAGCGATGGACAATGTCTGCATCTTGCCGAATTCAAATCTCCTGTGGATCCAAAAGAGTCTTTGTCAAAATCTTTTGGATGCGGTATATGTGACGAAATGCTTGAAATAGAAAAGGAATTTATGGACCATTGTTCTAGCCATCAATTTTCTCCACCTGACGATTTAGCTGACCTTTATACTTAGATTGGAAGAATTGTAATTTGAGGTAAAATGCCATAGACGAATTGGGATACATATATGGTTACTTGTTCACTTTAATTTCAGAATACTTAGCCAGTAAGCATTCTGCGGTAGAGAATCGAGATGTTCCTCAATACAGGCTCCACCTACTTACGGTGTTGCCTTCTGCGCGCATAATTATAATAAGTCTGTTGAATTGTTGCAGGTAATACAAAAAAATAAAATGTTCTACTATAGTTACTAAAAACGCAGTGAAATCTTTCTTTCTGGGTTCCACTATTTGACAGTTTTAATGTAAAAATAGGGGCCTATTAAATTTAGTTGCACAAATACTTCTACTGGACTAGATATTTAACTGAGCGGTTAACTGTGCATCATTTTGTTAGGCTATATTTAGACTATTTATAGGCCTACTTAGTCTATTGTTGTTGCATTCATGATTTATTAAGAAATAAAGTTAATTAGTTCATTTTATTTAGATTAAGTGTTGGGCGTTATGTTTGATCATTTAATACGAATGATAACTGGGAAAAAGCCTTGCGAGTAGGTGCTTGCACCAAAGGCTAGGTTCCAAACCGAAAGGGGTTGACGTCAGGAAGGGCATCCGGTTGTGAAACTATGCTCCAAAATTTTCTATGGATCTTCATACACTTTCGATTGAGCATAGGGCAAGGGCGTTCTCTGAAAACGACGCGCATCGTCGCCCTGGCGGTGTGAGAAATCAGCAAGGGACTGCTAGGGCGTATCCCACAAGCGACGAATTTAGAGTTAGGGCTAGGGCGTACCCCGTAAGCGACGACTGTAGAGTTAGGCTAGCCACATGGAATGTGGGGAGCCTTACAGGTAGATCTAGAGAGATCATTGATGTAATGCAGAGAAGAGCAATAAATATCTTGTGTGTTCAGGAGGTCAGATGGACCGGACAGGGAGCCAGAGAGCTGGGAGATGGATTCAAGCTACTGTTTAGTGGAGGTGGAAACAAACAGAATGGAGTGGGAGTGATAATGGACCCTGAGTTTAAGGAGAAGGTGGTGGATGTGACAAGAGTTAGTGACAGACTTATGGCTCTAAGACTGGTGATACAGGGGCAGATCATCAATGTGGTTTCTGGATATGCCCCACAGACTGGATGTACACAGGAGGAAAAGGACAGTTTCCACGAAGACCTGGAAACCTTGATTAGAAACATACCGAACACGGAGCACCTGGTTGTGGGCGCCGATATGAATGGACATGTAGGCATAGAGGCTGACGGATTTGAGGAAGTACAGTAGTACACGAAGGTCACGGTTTCGGTAGAAGAAATGAAGAAGGATACAGATTATTAGAAGCTGCACAGGGATTGGATCTGGCTATTGTAAACACATACTTTAGAAAATCAGATGAACACCGAATAACATACCGCAGTGGAAGAAATGCAAGCCAGACTGACTACTTACTGGTGAGGAGGGAGGATAGAAAGCATATACGTGATTGCAAAGTTATACCAGGAGAGGCAGTGGTCAGCCAACACAGGGTACTGATCATAGACATGATGGTGCAAACTCAACATCAGAAAAGAAAACAGATCAAGCAAAAGGAACGTATCAGAACTTGTGAGCTGAAGGGAGATATAAAAGATGCTTACAAACTGGAGGTGCAGGCACGATTAGCTGGAGCAGAGGAGGTGACATGGGACAAACTGAAAAGCGGCGTGCTGGGGGCGGCAAAGCAGGTGTGTGGAACAACAAAGGGACAAAAAAGGAAGGAGAGAGATACTTGGTGGTGTGAGGCAGAGGTGCAGACGGCAATACAAAGCAAGAAGACCGCCTATAAGAACTGGCACATGAATCGACACGATGATGGACGGAGAGCAGAATACAAGGCAACCTGTCGGGAAGCTAAAAGGTCTGTGGCAATAGCCAAAAATAGGGCGTTACAACATATGTACCAGGAGCTAGACACCAAAGAAGGGGAGGGCAAGATATATAAAATAGCAAGGGCAAGACAAAGAAGTCGACAAGATAAACAGTCAGTAATGTTATTAAGGACAAGAATGGTAAAATACTCATCGATGAGGAGGCAATCAGATCCAGAATGGAAAACATACTTCGAGGAACTGCTAAATGAAGAAAACCCAAGGGAGCCTCTACAGGAGACCAACCCTGTAGCAGGACCAGAGATGGAGGTCACCTATAAAGAGATTGAGACAGCAATTGCAATGATGAAGAACAACAAGGCACCGGGGCCATCTGGAATGACGGCCGAAATGTTTAAGGCACTGGAACAAAATGGGGTTGAATGGTTATATGTCATCTTAAACAACTTCATGAAGCAGGAAAAACTACCCCAAGATTTGAAAGAAAGTGAAATACTAGCGTTATACAAGCAGAAAGGAGATGTGCTGGAATGCGGGAATTACAGAGGAATCAAATTGTTGCAGGTCGGACTCAAGGTGTATGAAAAGATCATTGAGAGGCGTATCAGAGAGCGGGTTGAGCTACATGACAACCAGTTTGGCTTCAGGCCAGGGAGGGGTACAACAGATGCAGTGTTCATACTGAGACAGGTACAGGAAAAGGTTTTAGAAGGAAACAACAAAAGATACTGGACCTTCGTGGATATGGAAAAAGCTTTTGATAGAGTTCCAAGGGATGTCGTTTACTGGAGTTTGAGGAAGAAGGGAGTCTCGGAGGTAATTGTGCGCTTGGTAAAGTCAATGTATGAAGGTGCAAGAACAACAGTGAGGAGCAGTATAGGCAACACAGGAGAATTCGAGATACGAGTGGGTGTACATCAAGGATCGTGCCTGAGTCCTCTACTGTTCATTGTTGTGATGGATGCAATATCAGAACATGTAAGGAGAGAGGTACCTTGGGACATGCTGTATGCGGATGATCTTATACTGGCGGACGATGCAGAGGCGAAGATGCAAGCACGTTTTACAGACTGGCAGATGGCAGTGGAGAGCAAGGGTCTTAAGATAAACATCAATAAGACAGAAACCATGGTCTGCTCAAAAACAACGGAAGCAATTGAGATCAGAGACATTGCAGGAAGGTCACTGAAACAGGTTGAAACATTTAAATATCTGGGATCGACCATGAATGCACAGGATGGCTGCGAGCATGACATCAGGAACAGGATTAAGGTGGCTTGGCAGAAATGGAGAGAACTAACGGGAGTGTTGTGTGACGCCAAAATGCCAACTCAACTCAAGGGAAAGGTATACAAAACAATGGTAAGACCGGTGATGCTATATGGAGCAGAGGCCTGGGCGCTGACAAAAAGGGATGAAGTGTTACTGGAGAGAACAGAGATGAGAATGCTACGATGGATACTTGGGATCTCACTGAAGGACAGGAAAAGAAATGCGGACATCAGAAAGAAGCTCGGGGTGGCATGTATAACTGACAAAGTACGAGAGACCAGGCTGAGGTGGTATGGACATGTAATGAGAAAAGAGGATGATAGCTGTGTGAAAAGAATCATGAATGCAGAGGTATATGGACGCCGCAGTCGGGGACGACAGAGGAAGAGATGGGAAGACACGATAAAACAAGACCTAAAACTCCTAAAACTGAAGAAAGAAGATGCTCAAGAAAGAAACAAGTGGAAGAGAAGGATCCGAGTGGCTGACCCCTCTCCAAAGAGGGATTAATCCGAGCCTGAAGGGAAAGAAGAAGAAGAGATAACTGGGAAAAAGTGTTTTTTTTAGCGTATTACATTATACACCTCCACTGAAACTTTACAATACAAATAATAATAATAATAATAATAATCGTTCATCCAACTTCGAGTTTCAGGTACATGTGCATCGATATCCAGCTTCTAGTTTGAGCTATAATTTCATCGACCATCCAACTTCTTGTTTCAGTTTTAGTATGAAACATTTGTTTTCATCGCTCATCCACGGCAATAATTTCAGCACTAAACAATATATTTTCATCGCAATTCCAACTTCTAGTTTGACTTTTACTATGTAACATGCTCATCAATCATCCAGCTTATAGTTTCAGTTTTATATCATAACTAGCTGGTTTACCCGGCGTTGCCCGGGTTTCGGAAGTTTTGGGCCGGGACACCATTGTAGCGGTCAAAACGGGGGACGCGAAACTGCTTAACCCGGCGTTTTGGGTGTTTCAATCCCTCTAGCGAATAAACAACAAAACACTGCTTAACCCGGCGTTGCCCGGGTTTAGATCAGTGAAAGTTTCAATCCCTCTAGCGAATCCGTACTGTAGCTGCTTAACCCGGCGGCGCCATCTGGCGAGTGAAAATAGGTTGAGTGTAATTGTTTTACCAGCTAAAAATGCATTGCCCGGGTAGGTTTTGGCCCGGGAGTCCATGGTAGCTGTGAAAACGGGGGACGCGAAGCCTTACACTGGGTGTGTAATGCCCACCCCGAGACAGTAGTGGAGGTTTGGAGTGAAAAGGTCCAAAGCTGTAGAAATGCATCCCGGTCAGAGATCGTTGTGACATACAGACAGCCAGACAGACAGAGTCTTGTCTTTATTTATATAGATTGTTCGATTATAAAGGAATTTAATACGCTAAAATACACTTTTACCAATAAATGTTTATTGCGTAACCAAGTTTGTCGTGAATCCTGAATATTTGGCGTTTTGTTGTCTTTGTAAATGTTTAGAATCACCTAATTCTGTTCTTAGCCTTGAAATAAATAAGCTGCAGGTCGTAAATTGCACATAGGCCTACTTGTACTTCTGGAAATAGCATAATTATACTTTTTTAATAAATTTAATTTTTATACTTCGCATTGATCTTTTTCATCTAATTGTAAATGTATTATATCCTTGTACGAAACTAACTTAAGCAACTTTGGAACCCTACAGTGTAGGGGAGACTTAGCTTGTTTGTGCCTTTGACACTAGGGTGGAGTGGGAAAAAATTTGTAAATGAATTCTGATAGTGCACAAAAGGTGCAACTTGGGTAGAGAAAGAAACACACCAAATATTATAAATTTCAAATGATATCTTCTGCCCTCTACCATGGCTGCAATATTTCAACGTGTTTAGCATATAGTCTCACAGTGGATGTCGTCCAATTTCTTCTGCCTTAAATTGACCGCCACCTACGAGTTATCTCGTAGTAAAAATGCGTCATGTATGCGCCACCTACGAGTTAACTCGTAGTAAAATACATAGTGTTATAGGAGTGCTATAGGCAAACATTGGCGCGTGCCTAATAATTCTGCTAGAGTCGGGGTTGATACCAGATGTTTCTGTGTCGAAACGGATGAGGCGGGATGAGAAAAAAATACTGTTTCTTTTTTGGGGGAGGGGGTTGAATAACCTTAGATGCTAGTCAACGTATGTGTAATTGAAGTCAGCTGCGATGCCAGATCCGAATGACATGTCTATTGATTCTCAGGACGCTGGTCCATCACGACAAAAGCCTCAGAATGAATGGATAAATCTTAGTCTTAGGGCGTTTGTTCTTCACAAAGCATCAGACGTGTCCAGATATATAGCGGACAACACTTCCTGGACTTTACTGTTGCATAACGTACTTGTCGAAGCAAGCACTGAATGTGTGTTGTTACAGGTGTGGAAGTCTACCACACTGAAGCTGAAATCTAAGAATAACACTGTTTCTTCAAAGAAACAATACTGCAAACATGTGACTTTTTATGTGTACATGTTGAAAATAATTTAAAAAATAAATATATTATATAAAAATATAGTTAAAAAATAGATATATAAAAATATATTTTCCAGCTTTTCGGGAAATTTTCGTGGCGTAGGGATAAAAAACATGGTGGCGGTCAATGTGTTAAGTAACCTATCCTGTTTAAACAGTACAGATGAATGACACATTCTACCAACACTGTTCACAGCACGTATTGCACGCTTCTCAAGAATATGTAAACGTTTACGTTTGTAGGAGTAACCTTCTGCCCAGATCATAGTGCAGTATTGCAAATAATTTAGATGTTGAGGGCCTGCTTTATGCAAGACAGTTTAAAAAAAAAACTCACTCCACATTCTTGATGTTGTTGAGCACATCAGCAAATCAATTGATGAGGGCAGATATAATGTAGGTATTTTTTTACACATCTAATGCTTTTGATACCATTAATCGCAGTATCCTAATTGGAAAATTACATAGATATGGAATTAGAGGCATTGCATTACATACATACATACATACATACATACATACATACATACATACATACATACATACATACATACATACATACATACATACAAACATACAAGCTTGAATATACAAGATTCATCATATATTTGTTTAGGAATTTCCTTAATTAATTTATAGAATAGGCCTAGAGTTGTAGCTATTTGATTCTCAACAATATGAATGTGCTCAGACGGTCAGACCAGCTAAAATTTTTATCAATTATCATACCTAAAAATTTAGTCGAAAGGCACTAACTATATCCATATCGTCCATTACAATCTTAAGGTGTTGAGGGAACTATTTTTCTTATACCAGCAAACAATATATGTAGTTTTTTCAGATTTAAAGATAATCTGTTTGCTCTAAACCATATTGAGAGAACGATGAATTCATTGTTTGATTTATGTCATCAGGACTTGATAATCATTTCCTGCAATGAAAGCTAACGTATCATCAGCAAACATGATTATGTGAAGTATGTGGGATCACCAGGAAATATCATTAATGTATAAAAGAAAAAGCAACAGACCCAAAACTGAGTCCTGAGGAACACCACAAGTTAAGAATGCCATATCAGAGAAAATACCGTCGATAACAACCTGTTGACATCGATTGCTTAGGTAATTAGAAATCCAAATAAATGCAATGCCTCTAATTCCATATCTATGTAATTTTCCAATTAGGATACTGTGATTAATGGTATCAAAAGCATTAGATAAGTTTAAAAAAACCTGTAGTATAGCTGCCCTCATCAATTGATTTGCTGATGTGCTCAACAACATCAAGAATGTGGAGTGAGTTTTTCTAAAACCAAACTGTCTTGCATAAAGCAGGCCCTCAAAATCCGAAAAATCATACAATCTTTTATGCAATACGTTTTCTATAATTTTTGAAAATCAAGAAAGCATAGATATTGGTCGATAAATAGTTATATTAAGACTATTGCCAGATTTGAATAAAGGAATATAACCTTAACATTTTTCATTAAGTTAGGTACAATATCTGTGCAAAGAGATTGGTTTATAATGTGAGCCTAGGGAGTCACAATGTGAGCAAGAAGATGCTTAGTAACAGAGACTGGGATATCAGATTTACTATTATCAAGCTGCTGTAAAAGTAATTTAACTTCACATTCATCAATTGACTTCAGAAATGTCGTTTTATCGGCATGCTTTTTCATAAAACTAGTATTTACTCTACGGTCCCTTTTGTGGTTATTCTATCCTAGGGACGGGCGTTGATCATACACCCCGTTACTTTGGTTAATTCGCAGCTCTGATCCACCATTATATGGGTAATTCCGTGGATTTTGTTGGATTTCGTGTCCCTCGGCTGTTACAGCCATATTTTAATAGGTATGGAGGCACGGAATTCGTATTAAACTGTAGAACAAAATGCGCTATCTTTTACAGATTGGATTGTTCGTTTTAAATTTCATTTAACGCTCCAAACACGTCAAATCTCATTACAGTCCCACGTCCCGATCTGTATTTTTCGTTTTTGGAGGTTCATATAAATTGTAATCTCTTGAGCAGCTACACAAGTGATGTATTTTATTAAGGCTATCAAAAATCCGTTTTTTATTGCAACACACAAACTGCAGATTAACAGTGACAGAAAACAACAGTTATCAGTTTAGTGTTATAAAAGGATGTCCCTAAGGGACAAGTCCAGCTAAAATGGGACACCCTGAGAGTTAACAGGCTGAGACGGACAGTATAGATACATATCTGGTTGAAAATTTATAAATCTTAACTATAATACTGAGCCAAAATTTAAACACAAAATAAAGCAAGCATTGGCTAATCAGCCAACAATCCATTGAAAGTAGACATATTCATATCCAAGGTATAGCTATTTTACTATCTTAAAACCTTAAGTGATTAATCAGTTAATGAGTGGAAGTAATAATTAACAAATTACAAAACAGATAACATCCATGAACCCTAGTATATTATATGTCGGCAATTAATGAGGTGGTGTTGCTTACAATATAGGACCTTAGCAGTGTTTTAAATCTGCTGATAGGTCGAATTGAGGTTAGTACAGCAGGTAGGGAGTTCCATATTCCGGGGCCCAGGCATTTGATGGAGAACCTTTTTACATTGATAAGGGCAAACTCAGGGCGGTAATTCAGGGCGGTACGCGTTTGGTGGTGATGGATAGTTACGCCCCTCCCGAAGTAAGAAACAAAAGACAAAGGCAGCAAATTATTATGATAACGGTACATGAAAAGACTAATCCGGAATACATTTATTCGGTTTATGGTCAGAATTTGTTTATCAGAATATTTGCTTAGTGCTTGCTCTCCAATGAGTGTAAAATACCATTCGTATGGCAGTTTTCTGGAGTTTACTTAGAGGGCTAAGTACAGTCATATAAATTTGACCCCCAAGAGATATTGCAATAAGCGATATAAGGAAAAATTAATGTATAGCACAGATTTAGTAAAATAGCAGTGGGCAGGCAATGTCTAATTCTTCTTAGAACTCCTATGTTTTTGGCTACCTTCTTCATCACTAATATGATATGACATTTCCAATTGAGGTGAGAGTCAATAATGACGCCCAGAAACTTAGTGGAGTCTACTCGCTCAATAGGAGCATCATCAATGAAAATGGATAGATTTGGTGGGGGAAGAGGTTTTCGCTTAGAGTGGAATATTATAAAATTTATTTTTTTAAAGATTTAGTGAAAGTTTATTTGCTCTAAACCAGGTTGCTATTAATTTTAGTTCGCAGTAAGCTCTAGAAAATAGGTTGATAATGGATTTATCATTGAGAAATACGTTGGCATCGTCAGCGAAGAGAATGTACTTGAAAGCGGGAGAGGATGAGGATAGGTCATTAATATAAATTAAGAATAAAAGGGGACCCAGAATTGATCCTTGGGGGACGCCACAGTTTATAGCATTTACAGATGAGGACAGGTGTCTATTATAGGTAACGTATTGCGATCGATTTGTTAAGTAATCACTCAGTCATTTGATTGCCATACCCCTTATCCCATAACTTTGAAGTTTCGTGATTAAGATAGAGTGATCTACTGTATCAAAGGCCTTTGTTGAGTCAAAAAATATTCAAATAGAGTAATTGTTGTTATTCTTGGCCTCAGATATGTTATTTTGAATGTCTAGTAGAGCCATAAAGGTGGAATGATTAGATTTAAAACCAAACTGATTTGGAGTTAGTAGGTTGAATTTTCCAAGAAGACAGTGAGTCTGATTTGCATTAGATTTTCAATGATTTTAGAGAAGTAGGGAGTATTGAAATTGGGCGGTAATTTGTAATGATATTCCTCTCGCCAGTTTTAAATACCGGTACAATTTTTGCTATTTTTAGGTCAGTCGGTACTATACCGAACAGTATGGAGGAATTAAATATGGATGATAGGATATTAGCAACTGGTCTAATAGATTGCTTAGCAATAGTGGGGCTAATGTCATCATGGCCCGTAGAATCAGAGTTCTTAAGGTTGGATACTAACACTTTATTTTCCTCAGGATTTACTGGGAGGATCCCACAAGAGCAAGGTGGTGGAATTGGCAAGAACTTTTTAAAGTCAGAAGTATCACATGGTATTTTAGAAGCAAAATTAGATCCAATATTGTAAAATAATTATTGAGGGTATCTGCAATTTGCTGAGCTTTTTTTAGTTCAATGCCATCGACTAAGAAAGAATCCGGCATTGATTGTTTGCAATTAGAGTTTAAAATATATTTAATAACTTTCCAAGTTTTACGCAGATTGTTATTGCACTGTAAAAAAACGCTCGGAATAGTATATCTTTTCACTCTCAATTCTTAATTTTTTGAATAAATTACGGTAAGTGCAGAATTTTAGCTTATTTGCAGGGGTGGGGTTTTTCATGTATTTTTTATGTAACAGGGATTTTTTTCTTGCATGATTTTAATAAGGCGTTAGTCATCCAGAGCTGCTTTATAGTTAAATAGTTATTGACCTTAGGTCTCCTTTTTGGAAACGCAGCATCATATAAGCTTTTGTAGGTATTGATAAAATTTGCATAGGCAGCATCAGGGTCGCCCGAGGTGCATAGGTTTTCGACGGATGACCAATCAACGTTATTTAGGCTAAGAGGTAGATAAATTTTGCTTTGGACTCAGGGTCGAAAGTTCTTTTTAGACTAGTGGAGTCAATTTTAATGTAAGTGGGTAGGAGATCAAGGTATAGTATGATAGGGAAATGATCAGATATATCAGTAATGCAGATGCACGAATCCTGTTGAATAGTAATCGAGTTTGTATATATATTGTCTATTAAAGTTGCTGAAGTCTCTGTAACCCTAGTTGGTCTTAATATGGTGGGGAGTAGTTTGTGGGAGGTCATTAGGTCATTAAAGTTAGAAGTCGGTAGGTGGTCACCTCTACGTAATAAATTTATATTGAAATCACCTGCTAAGTAAAGTCTATTTTTAGTGGAAGCCAGCTTTGATAGAGTAAGTTGTACGTCAGAATTGAAGTCAGCGATAGCAGAGGCAGGTGGTCTATAAATAGAACCCAATATTATATCCCTATCCTTTTCTTGGTATATTTTAATAAATATCGATTCGAAGGTGCCATAGTGGGAGTTAAAATCTCTACTCGCCAAATTTTCAAATTTAAGATTAGCTTTTATGAAAAATCCAACACCACCTCCTGCTCCCCCAGCTCTAGAATTATGGACAAAGTTATAGCCTGAGATATTTATCTGGTCCTCATGCTCATCGTCGAGCCAAGTTTCAGTAGCCGCAAACTCCCATTAGGCACTCAATGACAAGAAGCCTTTTAGTTCTGTACCACGTCAAGTATACCAATGAAGACTTCCTTTTATTCGAAAATAATTAGCAAGCACACATTTTTTTAGAATTTAGATCTTACATCATTATAAAATCATCCAAGGTAGCGAGAGGTATTTGAAAAATCGCTATGTAAATTCTAGAATAGGTGGATACACTTAAACACAGTCTATGAGGATGATTAAACTGATCGTTACTCGTTTCCAGTTACATCTTTGAAAGGTATGCACCGATGAAACTGTTGTGAAACTGTTGACACGATGATTGGTGCAGCAAATTCCACATTCTTTAGCGTCAACAAAGTTAAGTCAAGGTGTCGAATATGTGCTGAAATATTCAATACATCGTCGCCTGAGAATTATCTTGTCGTATCTCCACTTTTTTTCGAAAAGTAGTTAAGAGTTGATTTGTAGCAGAGTTTTTTTTTATCTTTCTTCAGTTTCAATGGCTAGGAGATACGATAGGTCGTTTTAAAGATATTCAACAAACTATACTGTCGTATGTCCTATTTTCAAAAACATTTTATCGTATCTCCATACAGCATTCATGGTGAAGCAGTCTCTGTTGTTGTATGTCCACAGAAAGCTCGTCGCTGATTGGACGCGCAGGAGATACAGCAGTATAAACCTGTGCGCTTAGCTGGACTATAGTGTCTCATATCCAGACAATTAAAAGTTTTCCTTTTAAAAATCCGGACTATGTAAATGAATATTTTAACGAAAACACTCTGTAATAATTGGTCGTTGCTTAATTTAATCATTTCATGTCTTTGTTTTCAGAAAGATGGTTTGTAATATTTGTAAATCCAGTTTATACAAAAGTTTCACAAATTTCAGAGTAACAACTATAATTGTTAATTTTTTAAATGCAAAATCTTTATGCAATGTTGATGTTTTAATATGACGTCTGTGTGTGAACTGTAATTTGACAATGCCCTACTTATTGCATTGAATTTCTCATTTTTCCGCAAAATGCGGCCCAAACTTCTACCTCGTTTATCTCGGAATTTTGGAAAATGGAGATACGCCAAGATAATTCTCAGGCGACGACATGTTTTTAGAACCAGATGCTTCGCAATGAAATGAATGTAGAGCTAAGTTTTATAAATCCATACAAATTACTAAATTAAGTATTTAGATAAATGCACAAATACATATGTCATGTTAACATCAAAAATACACACGCATGCTGTTTTTCAGATCTTCTTCATATTAACCTGACTACGACCTGGTTTTGGTGGGCCATTGGTTGACGCCTCCTGAATTAGACACAGGCGGGGTTGAAGTTACTAGATTTAATTACAATTACATACGTAAAAGAATGAGCAGGTTTTTATTACATTCCAACATTTACAATACAAAATAAAAGGGTTTTTCACGGTTATGAATCAGCTTCGGCTTAAAACTAAACCGAGCTATATGCGTTACGAAATATAGCAGATCTCTGATTAATAGTTATGAAGGGTCTGTTAGAGTTAAGCCTAAATCATTTTCAAGCTAATTCGTAAGGCTTCTTGACAGGGGCGCCCGCAGGTTAAAAAATTGGACGCACACCCCAAAAATTGGACGCATGCTCCTCACGCCCCCTTCCATCCTTCCCGTCCTCTGTCCGCTGCTCGTAATCATACACTGATAATGACCCAGAGTGACTCATTAGAAAAAATTCTATTTAGATAATATCTAATGCTTTAGCCTAACATGCCGTATATATACGTATTGTCGTTTACCAAAAATATCGATGCGATGCATATTCCCTGTGTGGATTTGATTTGGTGGGTGGACGCACGTGCGTCCAGTGCGTCCGCCTGCGGGCGCCCCTGCTTCTTGAATCTGCTGCCTAGGGCCCAACTGCATAACTACAGGCTTGTGTACTCGAGCAGCTAATTCACAGGCGCTCAGTCAAGTCAAAATCGATAGGCGGGGGAGGGATTGAATCTTATCTTATTCTTATCTTATCTTATATGATTATTTATAAAGCGCCTCTCACAGCATAGACTATTCAGAGGCGCTCCCAGCGTGTCAACCCCGAGGGAAAAGAAAGGTCTTTAGGCAGCGGAGAGAAGAAGGCGAGATCCCAAGCAATATCTTGCTACGGAGAGAGGGGGGCAAGTCATTCCAAAGGGAAGGGCCAAGGATGGCAAAAGCACGATGCTGAGCCATCGAAGTCCTTGCGCGAGGGACAAGCAGATCAAAGCGGTCAGCAGACCGAAGAGGGCGGGAAGACAGAGCAGATAGAGGTTTGCGCATTAGGTCACAGAGGTATTTAGGAGCTTTTCCCAGTTGAGTCCTAGAGACCAGGAGAAGAACCTTGTATTGGATGCGGGAAGCAACAGGAAGCCAGTGAAGTACATCAGTCATAAAGGTAGTTATGTGAGAGAAGCGAGGAAAACGGGCAATGAGCCTGGCAGCCGCATTCAGAACAGACTGCAGAGATGAAAGGCGCGCTTTAGGGAGCCCAGCAAACAATGAATTGCAATAGTCAATGCGGCAGCAAATGAAGGCATGGACCATAGTAGTGAACAAAGGGGTCAATCAGACAGACCGAGGACGGAAGGAAACAGAGTAGCTGCTAAAGGCGGGTTGCGATTATTAGGATGAGAGAGATTGAAAGGTGGATGAGTGGATAGACCAGCGTAGGTATTCTTGAAGTGGTTTGACTTCAATTTAGAATGAAAAGTTAAGCTCGACATTATGATTTATGATACTGCTTATGTTTGGCTGAGAAATGGCGTCGATTTGTCGATGTTATAGACCAAACAAATGTTCAGTAAAGTTTCAGAGTGACGCACTGAACGCACGTGCGTCCACCCATCAAATCAAATCCATACAAGGAATAGGCATCGCATCGATGGTTTTTGTTAAACGGCAATGTATGTTAATTTTAAAGCATTAGATTTATTCAATTTTATGTTACGCTTGTCACTACTCACTACAGTCATCTATGGCAGCTACAGAGGCGTAGCTAGGGGGGGAGCAGGGGGAGCGGCCGCTCCCCCTGAGACCATTTTCCAAGATGTGGGGCCTTTTTCATAGTTTATTTATTCCAATCGTTCAAAATGTATTTATTCCAATCGTTCAAAATTTTTTTATTGCAATCGTTCGAACGACATAATTTGTTTTCTGGAACTCTAGAAAGACTTTGCGATACCAGATGGGCATTCAGAAAATCAGCAGTACATGTACTCTTGCAGAATTTACCAGAACTAATAGTTACCAGTGATGGGCAATAGATAACTAAAAAGTTGCTAACTTTTAGTTTAACTAAAAAAATTTAGTTAAGGAAGAAGTTTAACTAAAAAAATAGTTTAGTTAAAACCATAGTTTAACTAAAAAATTTTAGTTGCTAACTAAAAAGTTTAACTAAAAAAATCAGCAATATGCAACTATTTTTCCACAGTGAACAATGAACATTGAACACTGTCGGCAAAAGCATTTTAACACTGCATGGTTTTAGCATTGATAGCCTGTGTTTTCAAATTCATACACTACTTACAGTACACATGTAACTGTATGCCAGAACAGTACACATTGCATACTTTGAAGGTGAAATTGTCATTGAAGCTTTGCATTATTACAGTTCACTTAACGTCTTTTATTGTGAAAATGTTTGTCGTAAAAAGTTGGAAAAAAGTTGGAAAAAGTTTAACTACTTTTTTTTAGTTTAGTTAACTAATTTCCAAAATCAGTTGCCAACTTTAGTTAAACTATTTTTTTTAGTTGGAAAATAGTTTTAGTTTAACTAAAAAAATAGTTTAGTGCCCATCACTGATAGTTACCCCGCATATATAGTTATATACTCGTGAATGGTGAGACTAACAGCTGACTGAGGCAAAGGGTATGTTTGTAACCCTTGATACGTTCGAATTCTTAGTTCTTCTAATATTCTGGAAAAAGTGCTAGAGAAGGCTTTCAGTTTATCCACATATTTACAGAGAAGTAGCATTGATTTGGTAACACCTTCTCATTTGATTCAACTTTATGAAAACGATATTAAAATATGCGAACTGAATTCAAATTTGAATTTGAACGGATTGAGAATGAAGCAACCGAGCTGGTTCAAAATGTGATATTACTACTGACTATAAGCAACAGAGTTCGAAAAGAAAGAGATTCCATGAGTGGATAATCGAATATCTGATTCATGGTTGAAACCTAAATAGTGTCACTAGATTGTGTCACAATATTAACTTGAGTACTGTTCCTCACTCTACTATGGCCTAGTTTCTAGTCGTTTGACGTGCCTCAATCGAGTGCAATGCTTTGCGGCACGTCTTTTTGGTCGAATACCAAAATTTGGTCAGGTCTCTGCATGGTTATATAGGGCCTACTGTAGGTCCTGCACTGGCTCCAGCCAACTGTCAGCCAGCGTGTAGTAAAAGGGTTGTTTCCCTGGTTTGGAGGTGCTTGCTGGGATGCACTCCAGCTTATCTGCGGGTCCTTTGCCGCCCCATGCTGGGAGTTCATGGTAGTCGCCACTCGCCACCTCCGATCTTCGGGCAAAGGGGTACTCATTGTGTCTTTTGCCCGCTCAGCCACCATGCAGAACCGTATTTTTCAGTGGTGGGCCCGACGGCATGGAACGGGCTTCCCTCTTATACATTCTATGCTCGATTGAAAACAGTCTTGTTTGCTCGTGCAGGAGTCGGGAGCACCTCTGAGTAGCCCCCCCCCCTGAGGAGGTGCTTTATAAATAGGCCTACTCGAATGAATTAATGAATAAATAGCACAACTAATAGATTAGAGCATTTTACTAATAGGCTTCCAAATTTAGTTGTATTAATTAGATTCGAAACATTTTTGCAACGTGAATGCCGATAATTATTAATTTTGGTAGTTGGGGCCTTTTTCATGTGCTCGCTCCCCCTGGTGTTGAAACCTGGCTACGCCACTGGGCAGCTATTTCAATTTTCCTACTTACACTGTGAACGGAAAAAAACCATACCTCTCTTATTACTGCGATAATTTGTGTAATAATTTGCATATTTTAATAAAACGTGGTGGAACTTCAGTTTAAAGGATATGAATCACATGACTATTATTTTTTAGTTATAATGTGTGTTCAAAATGTCCTCCTTTGGCCTCAACACACGCACAAAGACGCGCTCGCCACTGACTAATTGCTGAATCGATTACAGCTTGATCAAATTCATCCCATGCCTGAGTTATACGTTCACGCAGTTCTCCGACATCGCGCACCTTTGTCTTGTAAACTTTTTCTTGCATCACACCCCAGATTTTGTAGTCCACGGGATTAAGGTCCGGGCTATTTGGAGGCCAAAGTGTAGGGGGTATGAAATCTGGAGTTTCGTTTGTAAGAAGTTCAACAGTATCGCGAGCTCGGTGTGCCGGAGCACCATCCTGTTGAAACGTATAATATTCAGACAACTCTCGGATATCTGGTAGCAATTTCTGCAGCAACAAAACATCACGGTAGTACGCACCATTAATTTTAACCCCAGGTTCCACGAAGTGTATCGCTGTTCTGCCAAGCGCCGACACACCGACCGAAACCATTACTGTCTTGCTGAATGTCGAGCGTGTGCGTAGCAATCGACTCGCAGGGATGTTTTTCTTCAGTGTTCCGAGGGCAGCATACAGGCGATCATTTTGACTATTTGAAGGTGAAGCAACAGTGAACAGCTTTTCGTCGGTGAACCAAATGAAATGTACTAAGTTAGCAGGATAGCGAATCAACAACTGCCTTGATCGCTCAAGCCGTGCCTGTTTGTTGGCCTCCGTAAGTTCAGTCGCTCTTCGTTTCTTAAAACATTTTAAACGAAGATCAATCTTCACAATTTCATTCACAGACGTTTGAGAAATGCCTACCTCTCGTGCTATTTCTCTTTGTGTGAGATGAGTTTGTGGCCTGTCTTCTTGACTCAACACAAGATCTTGCACCTGTTGGATGTTTTCGTTATTTCTTGCAGTACGAGGTCTACCGCTGCCCACTTGACGCTTGCATGAACCAGTTCTATCAATCTTTTGCAGAAGGTACTGTAGTCCACCAAGTTTCCATGCTTTACCCGGAAATTCCCTAAGAAAACGTTTTGCACTGTAATTCTGATTCTGGCGTAAATATTGTATTACGATTCTATCCTCTTCACTGAACGCCATTTTGTAACGGATGTTTTATTACAAATGACGTCACGGGCACGTCAATTTTTAACTGCTTTAGCGCATTATTATCTGAGATTATAGTTTGGAATAAAATAGTTTTAAGCTCAATAACATTTTCAATATTTGGTGTTAATTTCCCTATTTATGGTAGAGGTATGGTTTTTTTCCGTTCACAGTGTATATCTATGGTAGCAAAGCGGGCAAGCGGCCATATTGTTTGTTTACGAGAGGGGCGTGCGTGCAATTTTTTTAGGCTTACGGGGGCTCCTGGTAAGTTTGAAGTTAACGCATTCTGATGTGCGGGAGTAATATAGTATGCTACGCGTTCGTTTAAACTGTAATCTCATTTATTTGCATGGTTGTGTAGCAGTATGTTCTGTGCCTTGTAACCGGAGAGTCGCAGGTTCGATTCTAGCTCAAGCAACTGCGTAGCGATCTTAGTAATCGTAATCGTAATCTCGAAACTTCTAAAGCGCAACTTGAAGGCCAAGCGCAGGGCACCATCGTATTCAAGAGTGCTGCGTCAAATAGGTGGAGGTTTCCTCGTATAGGCCTATATATGCACCGGAACTACATCCACAGATTCAAAGAAGCTTACTAATACGCCTCAATGACGGCCACACATTCGAGAGGCCTGTATAATATTATGCGCCCATATGGTCAGCCACAAATTAGATAGATCTTTATGTAGGCCAAAATGGCCACCCACATATTCATATAGACCTCCATACTCGCCCAAATGTCAAGCCACATATTCATATAGTGTCCTTTATGTACACCTATATGGCCAGCCACAAATTCATATAGGCTTAATATGCGCTGGAACCAAAGCCATATATTCAGATAGGCCAAGGCCAGTCACAGATTCATATAGGCCTATTTCTGCGCCGGAACCACAGCCACAGATTCAGATAGGCTTATGTATAAACCTATATGGCCAACCACAGATTCAGATGGGCCTATACAATGCGCCGGAACCACAGCCACATATTCAGATAAGCGTATGTATACACCTATTTGGCCAGAAACAGATCCAGATAGGCCTATATGTGCGCCGGAACCACAGGCACAGATTCAGAGAGGCTTATGAATACACCTATATGGCCAGCCACAGATTCAGATGGGCCTAAATATGCGCCTGGAAACCACAGCCACAGATTCAGATAGGCCTCCATATGCAATATGTGGCCAGCCAAAGATTCACATAGACCTGTATATGCGCCGAAGCCACAGCCCGTAGGCTATACACCTATATGGCCAGCCACAGATTCAGATGGGCCTATATATGCGCTCGGATCTACAGCCACAGCTTCTTATAAGCTTAAGTATACACCTATATGCCCAGCCACATATTCGCTGGAACCACAGCCACAGATTCAGATAAGCGTATGTATACACGTATATGGTCAGCCACACATTCAGATAGGCTTTTATATATATATATATATATATATATATATATATACATACATACATACATACATACATACATACATACATACATACACACACACACACACACACACATACATATATACATACATACATACATATATATATATATATATACATACAAACATACGTCGCAACCACAGCCACAGAGTCAAATAGGCTTATGTATACACCTATATGGCCAGCCACACATTCATATAGGCCTATAGATGCGCCAAAACCACAGCCACAGATTACAGATTCAGGCCCAAGTTGATATACAAAGCATTTTATTTCATTTTAATACATTACAAATATACACTGTCGTGCATGTAATAATTACACTTTTACATCGTATGGCGTTTTGTATATATACTGATATGGTAATGTTTTTATGCTTTTAAGAGCTATAACAATATAAACGGGCCTCAGAAATTGTCTCATACTGCATGCAGCCAAAAATTAATGTTCTGCGTAATTTATGGTTTAATGATTTCAGAAAAGCACCTTCAGACATAGCCCTTACATCAGCATAACTTTGTTAGAGTATAATCGAACACGCCCAACTTAAATAAATATGTAAATTGAAATTTAAAGCGACGACGGCGACATGACATGACATATTGCCGTGCATAAAATCTTTGAAAACTTTAATGTTTTTCCTTAAGTAAATTTGCAGTTTTTATTACTATGGAAGCAGGGCTCGAAGTGGGAAACAAGAGGTGCCGGTATGGCAAAAAGAACCAGCCCCTTTCCTCCGATTTTCCCTTCCTTCCCATTCTCTCCTCCCCTCTTCCGTCCCCAATCTTATCTCTCCCTTTCCCTACATTCTCCCTCCCCTTCCTTCCCCTTCCAGCCCCTTCCCCTCCCCTCAGGGGCGCCGCCAGGCTTAAAAATATTGGACGCACACCCCTCCTGTCTCCTCCCATCCACACCCGTCCCCTGTCTGCCGCTCATAGTCATACACTGAAAATGACTCAGAGTGACTCATAAAAGTACAGTATAACACAAGCATATGATATCATATGATATTATTTATGCAAACTGTATGGTAAACCAAAATTACACAGTGAAATTGTCAAAAATATAGATATGATGCCTAATCCTTGTGTGGATTTGATCTGGTGCGTCCAGTGCGTCACGCTGCCGGCGCCTCTGCCTCCCCTTCCACTCCCCTTCCCTTCCCTTCCCCACCCCTAGAAGCCGTTCTAGCGCTTTTTCGGAGAAAGAAACCTGGTTTCTTGTCAGAGGTTTCGTCGTTCGAAACTATTTAAAATGCACGAGACCTGGCTGATATAACTGCGCAATAACTGACTTCTTTCAAGTTTTACTAGTTACACGAAAAGATGGCTTTGCAAATTTTTTATGAGCATTCCTGATTGCTAAAATACACTATGAACGCAGTATCTTTTGATTACGTGATACCTAGCTGCTAGAGGCAGCCTAGCATGCATTAAATATTTAGATGTGCCAAGTCGTTACAAATATTATTATGGCTGTCTGTGAACAATGATGTAAATTATAATTGTAAGACAATGTAAGTAAAAACTTGTATTATTAGGCCTTTAGGCGCCGTTGACTTGCATGCCGTCGATAATCGATATCGAAAGGCCTATGTTTTTAGGCCATTATACT
>CAUVYU010000129.1:0-5000 GCA_963556255.1 Allolobophora icterica | reverse complement strand
AATATTAATATTTGCCAAATTAGATGAAAATTGGAATAGATTTAGAGCTTGCGCAAGAAATATCACATAGAAAACATCATGATACATTGTAATTTTGAAAGATCCAAACAATTCCAACACTTAAAAAATAAGGCAAAAGTAAAAAAGGGTCAGTTATTTGTCATTTATTTATTCCCTTTAGTGCTTTTGGGAATTTGTTTTGATGGTACTCAACCATTTGCAAATCAAATTGCTATTCGTCCTCATTTCGGACCAAGGTTTCATTGAAGGACTGCATGCATTAGCCACTCCTTCTCCGCCGCACCGTTCATCACTCTTAGGATGGATACGATGTTTTTTGCCTCACTGTATGCAGTGCGGGGTAAAATACTCTGTAAATGTATTTCAAATAATAAATACAAACATATTTTCCAAAAGTATTTGAAATGCAAATCCAAAATACATTTTTCAAAATGTAGTAGAAATACAAAATACAAATACATTGTTGTATTTTGTATTTGAAATACAAAATAAATGTACCTTTGCCTAGCTACATAGTAAAAATGTCTAATTAGTAATAAGTCATCATGCTGCAAAAACAGTATGTCAAGTTAGCAAAGTTTTCAAAAGAGAAATCCTTGTTCTGCTTTAACAGCAACAGTTTCTCAAAAGCTGTATCAGCCTGCAGTCCATTGCGTCGTGGAGTAAATATCTGTCGACCACAACTGAATAAACGTTCAATGGGTGCAGACGACAGATTGACTGTGTTGTACCTAATGAAAATGTCCCTTACTACTGGATAGGATGTCAATGATTCGAGGTTCCGGGTGGGTCTTCAAGATGCTGCATAACTTGTAGATTTGCCCGGCTACCTGCAGATGAATCAGCTGGATGGACTTCGTAGTTGCAAAAGTTGTCATGATCTGCACTGTTCTCAGTGGCCCACAGTGGTTTCAGAAGATTGTGTTCGGTTGGCGAATACCTCATAAGTGTCAAGGAGTAGCTTTCACACTCTGTCTTTCTGGGAATCAGGCACTCAACGTAGTTTGAAGAATGGATGGCTACAGGGGCCAAGATATAGCGATCAACACTGGTAACCATGCGTATTTCACCATGTTGAGCGAAATATATGAGAGATAGTATAGGTAGTAAATAGTATTTTTGACAAATTATTTCATATTCCAAATACAAAATACACTAAAAGTATTTCAAATAAAAAATAAAAAATCCATCATATTGAATGTATTTGTAACACAAATACATAAATACTTAGATGTATTTCAATTACTATTTCAAATACTTCATATTTCAAATACTTCCAAGCACTGACTGTATGTGATTGTTCTTACTCTCACTGTTGCGGGTCTCAATCAAGAAAAGCTTAATCCAATCCGAGGATCCGGAGAAGTTTGGTGGTAGAAGTAGTGAAGAAATCAGGCTGTGCCTTTGTAGGTGGATCATGTCTGGAAGGAAGTCTCTTTGGGGTTCGTCGAATCCCTGATTGTTGCGCATGATGTAGAGTGTAGACCATGCGCTGCTTTTCGTCGATGGTGACTAAATCGTCAAAAAGGCTGAGGCCAACCAAAGTCTAAGAAAAAGACCAAAGGTGTCGAGAAATGCTGCTAGGGCGACCTGTGAGACTTCCGTATCTGGGTAAATTTATATGGATTCCTGAACCAATACTTCACGTGGATCGAAAGATTCACGAATCTCAGCTGCTAGGACTGCATGCACGGGGTTATATTTCCTTGCTCGATGATTCTCAGAAGGACTTACGATCAGTCCATACACCAGCTGGTGTTGCATATATGGATTGGATGCAGCGAGAGCAAAGAAAATGTCAGAGGCCTTCCTGCTGCTGGTTTTAGTACGATCTCGAGCTGCTGCAACATCAGAGGTAGCTATACAGAGATTGTTCCTCTGCCCCGCTTTGGCGACCCAGCAGGCGTCACCAAAGGTGGTTCTGGCTCTTTTTCTGAGCTATTTGATGACGTCTCTTCCTCAGACGACGTTTCTCTGTCGCTACAACTGAGCTTGCACGATATCGTTCCCCACGCTCTGCAACTGCTGCTGATTCTGCAACGCTCTGTCTTATTGCTTTGCAAGTGTGACAATACATCAATGCCTGCCGTGGAACCATGTCGTCCTTTCTCACGCTGTACTTTGAAAAACTGCCTGTCTTGCTTATAGTTATGGCATCTTGAATAGGCGCTCGTGAATAGGCTGGTGCCTTGCGCTTGGCCTTCAAGTGGCGCTTTACAAGTTTGGAGATTACGACTACAATACGATTACGAAGCGCAATATTATATAGAGATCCTGCCGGGAATCTTTGAAGCATCGCGCTTTCGCTTTTCGATTTCAGGCTTCCTCGAAATATATTTTATGAGATTTAGCCATTCCTTGCGAAGTCGTAGCTGATCCCAAACATGATTCTTATCTCTCGTTGAAATCCGTGATCTTCCTAAATTGGAAGTATCCGTTTCTCTCACGCTGTCATTCATTTGTATATGGAAATTGAACAACACCTCTCCTTATCTAGGTAGCTTCGCATAACTTGAGGACTGCCAATCAACAAAGTTTGAATTTTTCCAGTCAATTTTTCACCCCCACATGCGAAATGACACAATAATCTAACATAATAATTAAATACTATAAGAAGAAGATCGAAAACACGAAGAACAGACATCGTGAGATCAAAATTTTTGCCAAAACGAGGAAGATCAATGGGTCCCTAATTTCGGTCGACTTGTGCAAGTCCTAAATGCTCAGCTATCAAGGTATAATTTTGTAGCCAGCGTTTATACGTGAATTGGCATGATAATTCGACCTGGCAGTTAAAAAATCTTTGAGTTGAAAACATCATGTGCACCATAAAAACACCATAATGTATATGTGTATCTTAATAGCTGTGTATGTATACGTGTGTGTGTATTAGGGTGGTAGTGAAAAAACTTTTTTTTAATAATGCCTGGGACACCCCCTAGTTCTGTTCGTATTGGTAGTAGAAACTCATGTGCAAAATCTTTTTAAAATATTACATTATTTAGGTGTGCCACATGACAACTTAAGTTTTGCATATGACACTATGCATCATTGAAGCCGTAAAAATCAACTTTCTTAGTTTTTGAGGAGCTGGATGAAAGTTCATCACTTCTAGAACCTATTATTTGATTACTGTAATTATGTGATGAGTGTGATGCACCATAGATAGTTGGATACCTTATTATCTGATGATTTGCTTATAAATAAATGATTAAATAATAAATATATAAATTAGAACCAACTGGAGCTGAGGAATAAATAAATATTTGCAATTTTTTAAACAATTTTCTGAACTTTTGTAGTCTGTACTTTTAAGGCTTTTCTAAAGTTTAATTATTTATTTACTTACTTACTCACACAATCCCACATTATTCATAATCCATTTCAAATTAATCACATTTTAAAAGTTGTCCTTGGAGATGTTTTCAACGCTCTGGCTGGACCATTTCCTGGATCTGAAATACCTGTGCTTAAACGATTTCAGAATGCATTGCCTTTGATCGTCCATGACATGATTGCTGATGGTTTGTCAGATGATGAAATGCAGTTTAACAATAACAAAGAAATGATGCAAGACGCTGTTGAATTTGAAGTGGAATGTTTGCAGAAAGACAATCAGCCTCGTGATGATTATCTAGAGCTCTTGGAACTTGCACTGATCTACATGGGTCATATCCCACCTCGAGGGTTCAATTTTACAGCCTCTGGTATCATGCATAGGGCCAGGTGGATGGCCATGGCCATCTATTCTAACAAAGTATTCCTTTTACGATCTCAATTGTGAGTTACCTTCTGGAAAATAAATTTACTACGTTCCCTGAACCTGTTCATCTGCTTTGTTTATCTCAGATCCTGGTTCACAGCTTCACACTCTACTCTAAAGGCACTTTCCGTCATGCTTGGTACCTCAGTGAGGATTTGGTCGATTTCTGCTTTTCGATGACTGCATTGATGCTGCTACCAAGGCCTTGTTGGTGCAGACAATGTGAACCAAAGTTGGTGTTGGCATTCCATCCAAATGTCCATAAATTACTGTACACACAGCTTCATGTAGACGGGAGCACCTCTGAGTAGTACTCCTTGAAGAGGCGCTATATAAATGCCCGTTATGAATGATTGAATGAATGAATGAATGTACTCTGGAGATTTTGTGACTTCAAACATGACGAATAATGTGCATCCCCATTGATTGGCTGGAGAAAGATCCAACTTCGTGGAAACAGGACAGCGGCATGATCATGTTACGGCGCTATAGAAATTGTCCGTGTTATTATTATTATTATTATTTATTTGGAGTGTCATCAGAAAGGTTGAGTGTGGTGAATGATAGGGCAGAAAGGGGATTGGCACTGATCCAAGAATACAATCAAATACTGACCAAGGATGAAGGTCAAAAGCAGGCCTTGCTCCATGGTGTCCGAACATTGGAAAAAGTATCCTGACCCAAAGAAGTTAACGGTCAGAAAAATGGACTAATAAATATTTTGTTCTTCAATCAAACTGACAGAGTTCAATTATGCTCACAAGTACTCTTTAATTATTGTACTTTTAACCTAGCAATTTAAAATTTACTTTCGGTGTCACAAAATACAAAAGAATATTGATAATATTATCACAATTGTGCTTACATTCCTTGTCTAAAATTTGGAAAACTTGTCATCTCATGTGGCACCCCTAAATGATGGAATATTTTTATGATATTCTGCACACTAGCTTAGTATATCAAAAGGAACATAACTAGTGGCTGTCCCATCTATTTCCAAAAATAACGTTTTTGAGCACCACCCTAGTGTGTATGTTGTTCGTATTGTACATTTACATAGCGCGTTAATAAGCACCTCACAAAATACGTTGTTACATGGCTATTCAATTGATAACAGCTAGAAAGCTGCTTCGTAGGATGAACTGGAAATGTTTTCTGAGCTATTTGTGGAGGTAAAGTTCTGATTTCAAGTGTCAGACTGTTCGATGAAGACGGT
>CAUVYU010000127.1:0-46115 GCA_963556255.1 Allolobophora icterica | reverse complement strand
ACACGCTCAGGGGCCACCCAGATGTGGTGGTGCGCTTCGCATCAGACCACCACATGTGGCCGAACCTATGTTCGACCCGGGGGTTGTTCCTCCGGCCACCATCGCCGATGGTGTTACCGCTCACCAGGGGAATCTCCCATCTGACGCTCAGGATGGACCTCACGTTGCCGTAGGGGTCTGCTGATCGCGTTGGCCTTGCACGGGTCGCCTCACGGCGCCTCTCTCGCATCCACGTTGCGTTAGTCTCATCCTCGTGCCCGGTAAACCTCGTGAGCCGAGAGACCATCAGCGTTACTGGAACCTGAGGAACCAGGAGGGCTTCAGCGTCGAGAAGTCCGCCGAGCGATTGGGGATCTCACACGCGACGGCATGGCGCTGGGAGAAGGGTGACTCATCGTCGATGTCGACGAAGTCCGCCGCCGGTTCACCCATGACGAAGGTCCTGACCCGAAGTCCTACGCGAAGCTCTCAGACCTCGGCAAGCGGATGATCGAGCCGGATGGCTTCCCCCTGTTC
This sequence comes from Allolobophora icterica, assembly GCA_963556255.1. Classification (NCBI taxonomy): domain Eukaryota; kingdom Metazoa; phylum Annelida; class Clitellata; order Crassiclitellata; family Lumbricidae; genus Allolobophora; species Allolobophora icterica. Next base: position 45,599 of record CAUVYU010000127.1, on the reverse strand, counting down.
GCGGAGAAGGTCTTCGGGTTCCGCCCCGTCCCATGGCAGATCAAGGCGGCGCGGATCTCGGTGGAGAACATCCTGGACAGCACGGAGCGCCACTACGGCATCGCGAACGAACCACCCGGTGTCGGCAAGTCCACGATCTGGACATTGGCGATCCCGGCGTGGCTGCTGTGCGGTGGAGGGAGGGCGGACCCCGCGTGGGGCCGTTCGCTGCGTTTCATGTTCGGACACGCCTCCAAGGGGATCTCCACCCACTACGTCCAGAGGTTCGCCCGCATGTTGGATTCGATGCGCCCCTACTACGACAAGGCGCAGCGGACCTATGGCGAGGTGTGTCTGGCGAAGGAGTACGGTCGCTTCCGCCCATGGCAGTCCCTGGGTGATGTGTCCCTGTGGCAGAACGTGCAGTTCATCGTGGCTCAGATCGAGGACGTGGATCTGGCCGACAAGGAGCCGACCTGTCAGGCGGCGGCGCCGGGGGCCGAATACGTCGGGGAGCGTTGCGAGTACGCGTCGTGGGATGACCTCGTGACCGAGAAGACCTCTCGTTCCCTCGAAGGCGTCGCGGCGCTCTCCGACCACTTCCAGAAGGAGGCGGAGCAGCGCATCGAGCCCGGTGGCATCCTCTGGCTGATCGGGCAGCGCATCAACTCGATCGACCTGTTCCGCGATCGGCTGAACGACTTCTGGCTGGACGAGAACGGGATGTCCCGACCGAAGTACTTCCACATCATGTTCCGGCCCACAACGAGGCGACGTGCGACGGGAACCATCGGCAATGGGACGCGGAGCCCGACGGTGACGGTTGCCTCCTCGACGAGGTCCGGCTGCCATGGCGTGACATCCTGAAGGTCGCCCAGACCCCTCACTTCCGCACGGTCTTCCAGCAGGAGGACACCGACCCGTCCCAGAGCCTGGTCACCAACCTGATGATCGATGGAGGCAGCGGCTATGAGTCAGACCCCATCTCGGGTGACATGGTCCAGGTCCAGTACCCAGGAAACTGGGATCACGAGCGCGGCTGGGGCGAGTTCCCTGCTCGTGTCTCAGGTCTGGTCAACTACGCCTCCGTGGACCCGTCCGTCACCGGAACTGGGCCATCGAGTGGTGGGCCACCCGTGGCATGGAGGACACCGCTACTTCATCTGGGGGCATCGAGCCAAGATGGGACCCGGGGACCTTCTGGACTGGGACGAGGAAAAAGGGCAGTTCGTCGGATGGATGGAGAAGCTCCAGGCCGCGAGCATCGTGGCACGCAACCCGATCCGATGCTGGGTGATCGAGGCCAACGCCGCCTTCAAGCATCTGTTCGGGTATCGGCACTTCCAGCGGTTCCGGCAGCGTTACCCCTTCGTGGAGTTCATGCCTCACCAGACACAGAAGAACAAGTCCGACCCGATCATGGGTGTCCGCCAGCTCTTGAGGCACAAGTACCGCTCCGGCCTCGCCTCGATGCCTCGTCGCTCCGGTGACCTGAAGGCGCTCACCTACATGAACGCCAAGGTGAGGGAGCTGACCACCTGGCCGGAGGGCGGGTCCGACGACACCGTGATGTGCGACTGGTTCGGGGAAGCCAACATGGATACCATCCTCCGCGTAGGCCGTAAGCCGATGCAGTCGTTCGAGGTGGAGGCCGAGCTGCCGGAGTATCTTCTCCGAAGGAGGCGCGACGTCCCCACGAGGGAGGGTGAGTGGATGAACGTGTTGGATTGGCTCAAGACCAAGCTCGACGGTGACGCCAAGGGCAAGACCACCCTGTCCGCCAAGGTGACTCGGGCGGACGGAACGGTCGAGGATCTCGGGGTCATCTCCGAGACCAAGAACGAACCATGGGAGTGAAGGGCAATGGCTGACGTCCTCACGAACAACGGAGAGGACTGGGCGGCTCAACGGCTGGCGGGCTCGGGGGCTCTGTCCTCCAACGCGGGTAGCCACGGCGGCATGGGGACCGGCGCCGGTACCGCCGTCAAGGGTGACACGGCGCTCGGCACCGAGGTGGAGACGCGTGGGTCGACGACGGTGACCGTCACCGGATCCGGCGCCTCGGCCAAGTACCAAGCGGTCTGGACACAGACGGCCACCACCACACGCTCCATCGTGGAGGCTGGGCTGTTCAACGCGGCGACGACCGGGACCATGTTCACGTCACACGACTTCTCCGCGATCGCTCTCAACTCTGGGGACTCGATCCAGTTCACCTTGACGCTCGACCCGGCGTAGGCCGTGGCGGTCATCACGCCGTTCTGGATCGATGGCTTCAACCACGCCTGGATAGTCGCGCGACAAGCCGGTGTCAACACCACCTACGATGGTATCGCTGGCGACACGCCGACTACCGTGACCTCGCCCGCACCGCCAGGGAACGGACACCGCGTACTTCAGGTCAGCGGCCCTAACGCCATGTACGTCGAGTACTCGACGCCGAACCCCGCCATCGTCGCCACCAGCTTCTACGTCCGGTGGGCGACATTGCCGGTGGTGGACGAGTACCTGTTCTACGCCGCGTACTTCAGTACCGCCGCCATCTGTGGTTTCGACTCTGGCACCAACAAGATCCAGATAAGCATCGGTGGCAGCGCCTTCGTGCAGGGTGGACCCACCCTCACGACGAATACGTGGTACCGCGTCACCATGGAGTTCGACGCCAGCGCCAACCCCCAGGTCGTCCGGTGCCAGGTGGACACCACGACCGAGTTCTCGACCTCCTCGGCTGTTGCAGCCGACGTTACCTCGCTGGTGCGGATCGGACGCTATAACGCGACCGCAGGCTCTCCGACGACCTACATCGCTAACTCGGTCATCAGCGTCACCGATGGTGACTACGAGACGATGCGGGACTGGACCTCGCACGACATCGAGGACATCGTCCCGACCTCGGATGGCACGCATGCCGTGGGTGCCAGCAACTATGCCGATAACCTCGGGAACCCTCTGACCGACTCATCGACCAACGTCTACACCTTCATCGATGACCGACCACTCGACTCTGGCTTCACCGACTACTTCGACCAGAACTTCAACGGGGCGTTCACCTACCTTGAGGTCAACCTGGGCAACATCACCGGGGCGTCGGTGGCGGGGGTTCGCGGCTACGGGATGCATCGGGACGCGGTTGCCTTGGGTACCAACAACGCGAGTGTGATCCTGTATCAGTCCGACGGCACCACCGAGGTTGAGACCTTGAGCCCCGTCGGCGGGACGAAGCACATGATCGACGGCCCAACCCCAGAGGACCCCGGTACCACCGTCACGACGCGGGCTCGCATGTGCGTCGAACCGGTGCGGGCTGGTCCGCCTCCCTGGTCAACGGTATGAAGGCACGGCTAGGATTCAGCGACGCTAGCCCGAACCCTTGGTTCATCAGCCTCATGCTTGAGGTTCTGACCTACGCTGTTACTCCCCCGGCTCCACCGACTACCATGCCTCGTGTCGGCAAGGGCCGACGGGCAGGCAACTGAGGAGGCCACATGGCGCTGTACTCGGCATCGTTCACGGGGGCGGCGGGTACGGCCACCCTGCCCATCGCGGGGCTCCGATCCGGGGCTGCGGCGAACCGCTGCATCGTCCGGGAGATCAAGTGCTTCACCCAGGCCGCGAACTCGGCCATCATCCGCATCGTCAGGATCAGCACAGCGGGTACGGGCACCGCGCTCACCGTGACCTGATGAACCCGGGGAACGCCCCAGCGGTCGGGACCGCCGTCCACACGTACTCCTCCACCGCACCGACGATCACGGCGGGTGATGCCGACGTGGCGATGGTGGGCGCCGCGATCGGGTCGGGCTTCCACTACACCTACTACGGCGAGGGCAAGGGACTCTGGATCGATGGCGCCGCGACCAACGCGAACGGCATCGCCCTGATCGAACTCGCCGACACCGCGAACACCTACTCGGGCATGTTCATGTGGGAGGAGTAGATGCCGAACCGATACGCAGTCGCCGCACGTTCGACCGACACAGCCGCCACCGCAGATCACTTCGCGGCGGTGCTGTGGAACCCCTCCTCGTCGCGGAGCCTGTTCGTGAGGGAGGTCTACTGGACCCAGATCGGTGCTACGGCCTCGAACGGTGGTCTGGTCCGCTGCTCGACGGCTGGGACGACTCCCAACGTCACGACCACACCTGACGCGGACAACGCCTTCAACCGTGGCGCCACGCCACCCTCGGGTGCGATCTTGTACACCGGGGCCTACGCCTCCACACAGCCGGTGATCCAGGCTCCGTACCTGTACCGGGCCAACACGCCCGCAGCATCGGGCATCGTGACGCCCTGGATCTTGGGTGATGAACCTATCCATGTGCCAGCCGGGACCGGGTTAGGGGTAGCCACCCCGGTCGCCGTCATCCTGCAAGACTCGGACTTCACCTTCGTCTGGGACGAGTAGCGCCGTGAGGCGCTTCCAGATCCACGGTGGATCGACTACCGATACAGCCGCGACGGCTGACAACTTCGCTTGTCTGCTCTGGAACCCGAGCACCACGGCGAGCATCTTCGTCGCGCAGGTCACGGTCACCCTCGAAGGGACGGTCATCTCGCACCTGGGTCTGGCGAGGGCGACGACCGCAGGGGCCACTCCGGCGGGGACGAACACGCCGGACGTGGACAACGACTACGACAAGGAGGTGGCCCCTCCATCGGGCACGGTGATGTATCGGGGGGCCTTCGGCACGCAGCCCACGATCGCACTCCCCTACATGTACCGGACGATCCTCAACGGGCTCTCCTCGGGGCAGATCGTCTTCTTCGCCTTCCCCGATGAGCCGATCGTGGTCCCGGCGGGCACCGGGCTCGGTATCGCCACACCCGATCGCGGTCATCTTCCAGAACTCGTTCTTCGAGTGGGAGTGGGACGAATGACCCGGTACGCCGTCGCCGGGTTGAACAACGCGACCATCGCGACGGGTCGTGTCGCCTGCAACCTGTGGAACCCGTCGGGTACCCGGAGCCTCTACGTGGTCAGGACGGACCTGTGGTATCAGGCCGCTGGTGCATCGGGCACGCATCAGTACCTGCGACGGAGTACCACGGCTGGGACCACCCCGGCTCAGACCGTGACGCCGGATGCCGGACAACGCCTTCGACCGGAGTGCGGTTCCGCCTCGGGGGCGCTGCTGTACATCGGAGGTTTCGCTACCGACCCCGTGATGGCGGATGCGACACACAACCAGATCCGGCACCCGCTCCTGGACCGTCGTGCCGGTGAGGGGAGATGCCTGGTTCTGGCGGGGTAAGGGGATCCGTATCCCGCGGGGACCGGCATCGGGTGGACTGAGCCCGTGGGCGAACTGACGACCGTGTGGAACTACGGCTTCACCTGGGACGAGTAGATGCCGATCATCCGAACCGCCGCCGGGGTCTACTGCCGACGTAACTTCGGTGGTGGTCGTCGCTCACAGTTCAACAACGTCGCTCAGGACACGGCGTCCGCGATGTACAACTCCACGATCAATGCGACCCGGACGCTGGAGAGGCGTCGTGTCGTCCGTGAGTCGTTCCGTGGAGAACCCCCCGTCGAGACGGCTCCTCCTGGCGGTGGGGTCACGGTCGCGCTGCTCGCCACGTACTCGAACACCGCAGCGAGCCCCTCGGTCACGGGCTCATTCACGCCGAACGCGAACGACCTCCTCGTCGTGTTCACGCAGGGTACGGGCACGTCGGGTGAGCCTAATCCGACGATCGCCTCGACCGGTTTCGTCCCTACCTGGACCCGGATCACGAATCCCATCGTCACCCACACGACGGCGGGCAACAGCGGTAGGGGTGCGGCCTGGATCGCCGATTCGCTCGCCTCCGGGGCCGCGATGACGGTGACGGTCGACTGCCTCTGGACGGCACGACGGGGAACACGGTCTACGTCTGCGCCCTTCGTGGCATGACCGATGTCGGAGCCGCTGCGGTCAGGCAGTACACGGCGGACAACTCTCACGCCCGCAGGTGTTCCGATGGCGGCTACGCTCGCCTCGGCGGCATTGTCTGGTAACCCGCTCATCGGTTTCATCTGGGACGAGTCCACCACCACGGCTTTCACGCCGCCTGCGGGGTGGACCGAACTCGATAACCAGATCTACATCACGCCGGACGGTTCAGAGCGAGATCGCCTCGATCGACTCGGGCTTCACCGGAACGACCGCGACCTGGGGCGTCTCTTCGACCGGGGTGTACGCGGGGATCCTGGTCGAGTTCAATGCCCCAGTCGGTGCGCCTGCCGTAGTCTTCCCATCCTTCATCGTCCCCGACATGTCGATCTACCCGAGCTGATGGCTGGTACCTCAGGATCGGACGGCATCCGCGCTCGCTTCGACGACCCCGACCAGCAGCGCCCTCTACGACCACTACGCGATCACCGCGCCATCGACCGTCACGTACTACCAAGACCTCGTCACCAGCGTCACCTTCACCCCGGTCTTGACGAAGCGGGTCAACAGGTTCATGGCACTCACCGTGACTTGGACGGTCGCCCTCCTGAAGCAGGTCAGGAAGATCTTCGCCCTGACGGTGACCTGGACATCGGCGTTCACCCGCCAGGTCGGGAAGCTCCTCGCTGCCCTGGTGACTTGGACCCTCACCCTGCCTCGGGCCATCACGAAGCTCCTGTGGGCGGGGACGGTGACGTGGACCGTCGTACTCACCCCGACCAAGATCATCCTCAAGGCCCTCGTCACCACCGTGACCTACACGGTCGCCTTGTCCAAGGCCATCACGAAGGTTCTCGCCTCTATCGGGGTCACGTTCACGGTCGCCCTGCTGACAGGGCGAACAAGGTGTTCGCATTAACGGTCACCTTCGGCGCCGCGCTGATCAAGGCCGTGAACAAGATCCTCGCCTCAATCACGGTGACCTGGACCGTGGCGCTGGCGATCATGAAGGTCATCCTCAAGGCCCTCGCCACGATCGGCGTGACGTACACGGTCGCCTTCACCAAGCAGGTCGGCAAGCTCTTCCCGTTGGGGGTTACCTGGACGGTGGCCTTCGTTAAGCAGGCCAGGAAGATCTTCGCCCTGGCGACGATCTGGACCATGACCTTCTTCAAGCAGGTCAGCAAGCTCTTCCCCATCACGGTCACCTGGACCGTGGTCATGGGGCGGATCAAGGTCATCCTGGTCGCGTTAAACACGATCGGGGTTACCTACACGGTCGCCTTGTCCAAGCGGGTGGGGAAGCTCTTCCCCCTGTCCGTCACCTGGACGATGTCCTTCCTCAGGCAGATCGGCCACGCGCTCGCCGTACCGGTCACCTTCACCCCGTCCCTGAGCCGGTTCATCAGCAAGACCATGGCGGTGGTGGTCACCTGGACCGCAGCTCTGGGTCGGGTTGCGGTCACCGTCATCCAGAAGGCCCTGTCCTTGACGGTGACCTACACGCCGGTCCTGAGCTGGGTGGTCTCGCTCCGTGTGATCTCCGAGATGGTGAGCCGAGCGTTGGGTCATTATGGAGGGACGAGTCCGTTCCGGCTAAAGTCTCCGCCGAGGAGGGTGAAGAGATGACGGCTCTGCCTGCTGGATCCCCCGACGCGACCCCGACCATCGTGGACCGTGGTTCACTCCTGGTGGTGGGGACTAACATCCGAAGGGTGAAGTTCACCGAGGACGGCAAGCTCAAGAGGATCACGGAGCAGGGAGGCAAGGTTGGCAAGCGCCGCAGTCGATGACCTCCAGGATCTGTGGCAGTCCCGAAGCGTCTTCTTCGGTGATGACCACGACCTGATGGACGACATGATCACCCTGTACAACGGGGGGATGCTGGACGAGTTCGACGACTACTTCCCCGCCGACATGCACATCCACGTCCCCAACATGATCCGGCTCTCATGGGATGACCTGACGGCCATGTCGGGGAAGGTCTTCCCCATCTACGTCAAGCCGGACAACGACACACCGACGGCCAAGTCTCGCGCTGAGAAGCTGGAGCAGATCGGCTATGGCTACAACGAGGCGGGGCAGACGGTCGGCGCCGTGTCGATGAAGACCCTGATGCAGGTCTACTCCTGGTGGATGGTCGGGTGCGCGAACGCGATCGGCATCGTCCAGCCGAGCTTCGAGTACAAGACCCCCTACTTCAGTTTCCGCGACCCACGCTCCTACTACCCCCCGATCGGGTGGACGCCCTACACGCAGGCTGACCCGCCCGACGGTCTGTTCGCGTACCAGATGACGATCGGTGAGCTGAAGAGCCGATACCCACACGCCCGCGACGAGCTATCCGCCAAGCTCCAGTCCGGGAAGTACGCGATGGGCAAGGGCTTCTATGGCGGGCGCTCCATGACGGACGAAGAGCCGGTCTGGGTCGGCGAGTACTACCACGCGGATTCGTGGCTCCTCGCGACCCTGACAGACGAGCAGGTCACCATCCTGCGCTCGGACACGGGTGACAAGGGTCACCCGGGAGTGCAGCCGGTGGTGCCGATGGGCCTGTACTCACCATCAGGCCCGAAGGGGCGCTCGATGTTCGCCGATCAGGGGAGCATCCAGGCCGCTCTCGCCCGCATGTTCAGCCAGAAGCTGGACTACTTCGATGCCACCCTGTATCCCCTGATCTTCCACACGCCGGTCTCGGGGAACACGATCAAGATGGGTCCCTACGCCACGAACGAGTACGTGGTCACCACCGGCATCGTCCCCAAGGTCGACACGGTGGCGCCAGCTCACCCGATCGACGCGGACCAGACCATGCAGTTCGTCATCGGCCTGTCCCGGATGCTGAACCGGAACCCGGAGCAGCTCCAGGGGGCGGGTCAAGCCGACAGCGCCAAGGCCCTGACCGAGCTGAAGTCCGGGATCACGACCACGATCCGAGACGGTATCTGGCCCTCGATCATCGAGGCCATGCCGAAGATGTATCGCAAGGCCGCTGAGATGGATCTGAACATCTGGCCTCACGTCCGCAGGGTCGTCAATGGGCGCCGGAAGAACAGCGAGTTCTCCGTCAACTATGTCCCCGCCACCGATCTGATCGATCGGACGGGCACCTTCAAGGTGGAGCCCGGGCTCGGGTTGGCCGGTTACCAGGGGACCGTCGAGATCCTCCAGCTCCTCGGCGCCGAGTCGATCTCCGAGGACACCGCGTTGGAGCAGCTCGAACATGTCCGTGAGCCGCAAGCGGAGAAGCGCCGGATCTTCAATGACCGGATCCAGAAGGTGATGTTCGCGGACCTCGCGTCCAAGGCACAGGGAGGCGTCCTGGCTCCGGGTGTCTTCGCGGAGATCAAGCTGCGAGCGGAGAAGGGAGAGGATCCGTATGACGTCCTTGCCCAGCTTGAAGCCGAGGGGCGGCTGGTCCTCCAACCTCAGGCCCCTCCTCCAGGTATGGAGCAGCTCCTGGGGCCGACTGGACCCGGACCCGCCAACGCTCCCCCGCCGTCCCCACAGCAGGTGGGTCGACTCGCCCAGCTCGGGCGACCACCGCGATAGGAGCTGACATGCCGATCCGCAAGGTGAAGGGTGGCTACAAGTGGGGCAGCAAGGGCAAGGTGTACAAGAGCCGGAAGGGAGCCGCGAAGCAGGCTAGGGCTGCCTACGCCCACGGGTACAAGAAGAAGAAGTAGCACGATCTCGGGACGGATCCGAACAGAATAGGAGCGGATATGGCCCGAGGCGGGAAGACTACCCCATCACCGAGGACTCCTCCCGGAGGACCCGGTCAGTACAGCAGGCGAACCGACGGACAGCAGGTCGCGACCCCCGGTCTCACGAGTTCGGAGATGCAGTACGGGGACGTCCAGAAGCTGGAGGGGACGCAACGCTCCATGCCGCTCCCGAGCGGTGGCGCCCGTCCGATGGCACGTCCTCAGCCCGGGGAGCGGCGCCCAACAGGTTCGGGTCCGTCAGGTCGTGAAGGTGGGATGCCTCCGCATCTGTTGGAGATGGATCCCGAGACGAATGAGCCCACCACCACCGGCCTCGACATGGGGCAGGGTCCGGGATCAGAAGTCCTGAACGCGGCGCTCCCCGCGCCGGACGTCAGGGAGCAGGTTCTTGAGTACATCTTCCTCCGTTACCGAAGTGACGACGCGTTCCAGATGCTCCAGAAGCTCAGGGCGGAACGAGGCGTCGTGTCGGATCAGGCCGTCACGCAGGAGGGCATGACCATGGCGGCGCCGACACCGGAAACGACCGCGCCTCCGATCCCGGAGCCGATGGAGGGATAGTGACCGGCTTCAACGACGAGATCTCCGCTGACTCTTACTTCATGCGTCGGCTGGCGCGAGCCCGACAAGCATCGACGCTGCCCGCCGCGATCCAGTTCGACCTCGCTCGCTCCCCCATCCCTGACGATCAGATGGGACAAGTCCTAGCGGAGTTCGGTGTCGAGGAGGGGAACGGTTGGGGGATCGCTGATGTCGCGAACCGGCTCCTGTCAGGGCAGCCTGATACACAGGCCGTCGGCGACATCAAGCAGCTCCAGACGAACCTTCGCCTCCAGGGGTATCTCCCCCCGGACCACATGTCTACCGGCGTCTGGGACGAGACGAGCTACCAGGCTCTGCGGCAAGCCGACCGTGACGCGTATGAGACGCAGCGGGCGGGCAAGGGTCTGTTGGCCGTCCCGATCTCCACCGGGCTCCGCCTGATCACCGACACCCTTCCGTCCCGGGTTTGGCAGGGCGTCGTCGGTTCCGCCAAGGGTCTGATCTCGCAGGCCCAGGAGACCTCCGAGAGAGTGGGGCTCGTCGGTGGCGCAGCGGGTGGAGCGGTCATCGGTGCGGGGCTCGGCGCCATCGGCGGTCCCCTCGCCCCCGTCACCGCCCCGATCGGCGCCCTCGGCGGAGCGATCGTCGGCGGTGTCATCGGGCTCTTCGGCGACATCATGGGCGAGGAGGATGATGAGGCGGACCAGAGCGGTTGGGCCGACATCCTCGACGCTCTCCAGCCCTTCAACGAGTACGCGGGGAAGGATGGAGTCCATCAGTTCTTCGAGGACGTGAGCTTCGTCGGTACGGCAGCCTCGATGGTGGCCGGTGTCGGGGTTGGCTCGAAGCTGGCGGGTGGTGCGATCGAGGCGGCTCGTGGGGCTCAGATCGCGAGCGAGGTGGCTCCGAACGCCCTGATGGCCGGGGTTCAGGCGGCAGCTCCTCAGGTACCCGGGACCCTGGTGAGGACACCTGGGTCAGGTCTCTCGGCGCTGGGCTCATGGTTGGCCCCGACCGCACAGAAGTCGACCGGCGCCCTGGCGATGGCGCTCGAACATCCGGTGGCGTCCGGCGCCGTCCTCGGTGGGTTCCAGGGCATGGCGGACCCGAACGCAGGGATCATGGATGTCCTGGAGGGTGCGGCCTTCGGCGCCGCAGCAGGTCTCACGTTCAGGGCCATCTCTGCGGGCAAGCTCATCCCCGGCGCCGGGAACGCGGTCCAGTACCTGAGGGGCATCCAGAACGCCCACAACATCATGAGCCGCCCGATCTTCAAGCTGGCGAACGGCCTCTACACCGGGCTGACGGTGGCGAACATCGGAGCCCGTCTGTCCTCGGGTGAGTTGACCGACACCGAGGGTCCCGCCGGTACGGAGATCGCGAAGTCGATCCGCCGGACCCAGCCCCTGTCCTCCGGCATGGAGATCCCCATCGCGGGTGACCTCATCGACGTGGCCTCGTTCCTCCTGTACCCGGAGCAGATCCTCCCATTCAAGTTCGGGAACATGGCACGCAGCATCGACACGATGACGGGCGAGGCGGGGCTCAAGCCGTGGATCCTCCTTGAGCAGCATGGCTCGAACCTATCGACGGCCAAGGCGCGAGCTTCGGTCATGGAGTTCTTCAAGGGACGGGAGAACCTGTACACGAAGATGCATCTGGACGGGGCTGTCGAGATGGAGGCGGCTCGTCGTCTGAACGAGCAGGGCGTCACCGAGTCCATGAATGCCATCGCGTTCCGTCGTGAGGTGGCCGACATCCGGCGGACCATCAAGAAGGAGGCCCGAGCCCCCGGAGCGAACGGTGTCTCTCCGCTGGGCTCACGCATCCTGACCGAGTTCGCGTCGGATCAGGAAGGCGTGATGGCATGGGCTCTCCACTCGATCGGGGACCCCGACACCCCCTTCTCCGTCAGCAGGCAGAGGTACGCGGAGGTCGAGGAACATGTGCTGTCGTTCGAGAGGGACGCACGTAAGGCGGGGACCCTCGTGGATGAGCAGCCGAACAGCCTGTCCGCGATCATGACGCAGATGCCCGGTGGGGCTGTCCGTCCCGTCCAGCCGACCGTCGTGCCGACCGGACTAGTCCAGGAGAACGTGAACCAGCTCCTCATCAGCAAGCTGACGCGTGAACGGGCAGCGCAGGGGCAGTTGTTGGCACAGACCGAACGGACCTTGAACCGGACACTCCGTGGTGACGCGCTCGTCATGGCGCGTCGCGAGGTCGAGCAACTGAAGTCCGACATCCGCGTGACCGAGTCACAGATCGAAGCTCTGAAAGCTCAGGGCATCCGTCGGAAGAGGTTGTCCGAGGAGTACCACATCGTCCCCGCGAAGAAGGCGACCGCTACACGGAACTCTCTGCGTCAACGGGCTGAGGGCTTCACCGTGGTCCGTGACCGGTTCCAGGAGGCGCTGACACACGGGAGGAAGGCAGAGCGCCTCGGAGATGAGGCAGCTCAGGAGACGGCTGCCGTCATCGAGGTTCGGCGCCAGGAGTTCGAGACGTATGTCGAGCAGCTACAGCTCGACGGGGTCATCACGACGCGTCAGGCCGAGAAGGTCGTGAAGACGGCAGGTAAGGGTAAGGCCGGTGCGGAGATCCTGAACAGCATCGAGGCACAGGCTCGGATCTCCGCTAAGGACATCCAGCTCCCCGCCGAGACGATGCGTTACCTGGATGAGCGAGGCTACAAGCCTGTCGTGACCGGGGACGAGGTCTTCCTCTCGCCTGAGATGGACAGCCTGGTCGAGGTCATGCAGGTCGGGAAGTACGGGCGGATCAAGAACGTGGTCGAGTCCATGGGGCTCGGGACGCGTCAGGTCCGTGAGGACAACCTCTATGCCATCGTCCACGGCTCGATGCAGGCTGAGGTGGATCAGGTACTGGCTGGCAGCATCCGAGCTGGCGAGATGGTGGAGGGCGCCAAGTTCGGTGTCCCGCTCACGGGGAAGCAGGCCATGAAGAAGCTCCAGACATACCTGGAGGCCAGGAACGCGGACGCCGTCGTCGAGATGCCGGTGATTGGACCGATCGCCACGGCGCTGAAGTTCAAGGCGGACATCCGTCGTCTGAACCCGTCCGAGATCGAGAACGCCCTCGGGGACATCCGTGGCTTCGACTCCGCGATGGCGAACGATGTGTACCAGGCCCTGAAGCGCGGGGGTGCGTTCGGAGAGGACATCTCCCTGCGTCACCCGATCCTGGCCGCTCGTTCCATCGGCAGGGCGAACAAGATCACCGGGCTCCCCGGCTTCAGCCAGGTGATCAGGAGTTGGCACGGCAAGGTGGACCCCTTCGCGTTGAAGCGTGGGCGGAACGTCCTCGCGGAGGATCTGGTCTACCGACCGGCGCCGGAGGTGGCGATGAGTACCGAGCGGGCTCGGCTCATCGGACAGCACAACACCGCCGGGAAGCTGGCAGGTTTGACCGATCGAGAGCTGCGAGAAGGAGAGAGGTTCTTCGACATCCTGGCCGAGGGCGCCGTCCGTCATCGTCCCGACCTGTACCGCACGGTGGATGACTTCTACCGGAACGTCTCGATCGAGTACCGGGAGAACTTCGTGGATCTCCCCAACGCTCTTCGGCAGATCAAGTGGGAGTCGAAGTCCCCGACGATGAAGCGGCTGGAGAAGCTGACTCTGGCAGCTCCTGCTGAGGCCAAGAATTGGTGGACGGTCTCGGGGAACCAGATGGCCGAGATGTTCAACGGTGGGGTCACCCGGCTCGGTAACGGGGACCCGATCTCCGATGCTCTGCTGATGGTGAACCTCGTGGCGGCGACGTCCTACAACGCTGCCCCGAAGGCCAACATCACGTTCGCGCTCAAGCAGCTCGAAGACTTCAAGAACGGGCGGGCCATTCGGCCTGGGCAGTTGCCGACGGTCCAGAAGGCTTTGGATGAGATCTGGGCCGGGAGGACCATCGACAAGTGGAGTCCCGAGATGGTCAAGGCCCACAACGTCGCCTACGGCAAGTATCAGAACCTCACCGGGAACCTGAAGTACCTCACCTATGACTCGGTGATGGAGGGCCTGTATGGGATGCCGAAGACCAAGGCCGAGCCCCTGGTCCAAGGCGTGGCTGACCGTATCGGGTGGGAAGTCGGCGAGGTGCAGGCAGCTCAATGGGTGGCGTTCAAGGAGGAGACCGCGAGGTTCCTGGAAGGAGAACGAGCCCGTGCGCTCAAGGCGGGGGACACGGTCGAGGCCGGGAAGCTCGCGAAGAAGGTCAGGCAGGCCCGGGACGCCACGACGTATCAGGACGCGTTGATGCGACCACAGACGCTGATGAAGTACGAGGAGATCTACGGCGAGTCATTGATGTCGCGGACCCTCCAGCAGGTCGAGGACTCTACGACGCGTGGGTCGATCTCGTTTGGTCCGACCGACCAGGCGACGATCCGCCTGTACAAGACGGGTGGGTTCGACACCCTGATCCACGAGAACGGACACCTTCTCCGTCACATCCTGCCGGAGAACGATGTGCTGCGGCTGGAGGAGGCGTATGGGCTCCGGCGCCTGAATGGCCCCGAGGGTCCGTCACCTGAGATCCGTGAGATCGCCGCCGAGTATCACGCGAAGTCAGGCGTCAAGCAGGATCGTGACCTCCTCGACCAGTACCCCGAGGTCGACGAGGAGGTCGACGAGGCGAGGGCGATGCGGATCGCCGACGAGTTCGAGGCGGGTAAGAACGCAGCGAACGATCCGGTGGTGCGTCGTTCCTACGAGAAGTTCGCGCAGGAGAGCATGGACCAGTACGAGGTCATCAGCAAACACATCGACATGATCCCCTATGCCGGGAAGGGGCAGCCGTACAAGAACGCCGCCGAGTTCATCGAGGACGTCAGGACGAACCATCGCCTCTACTACTTCAAGACGTTGCAGGAGGATGCCTTCGGCGCCGGGAAGATCACCGAACAGCAGATCGCGGAGAACCCTCTGCTCGCCTACTCCGGTAGGACCGTGAAGGACTCAGCCGGGAACGACTACGCGCAGACGTACAACGACATCTTCCGCGCTATCCATGACGTGATCGCTCACGCGAAGGAGGGCGTGCAGACCGGAGCCCGTGGCGAGGAGTCGGCGTGGCGAGCCCACGCCGCCATGTACACGGACGAGGCTCGTCGTGCGATGACGACCGAGACGCGTGGTCAGAACTCATGGGTGAACTTCGGGCCTCACCTACGGCAGGAGGGAAAGGTCGCGAAGGCGGGGGAGCCCGGATTCGTTCCGCTCCAGGATCGTCCCTTCTCCGAACAGAAGGTGATGTTGCTGCCCGAGGAGTTCAGCCGGATCGAGAACGTCAGGTGGACCCCGGAGGCGGAGGAGAGGTTCGCGGAAGACATCACCGCGTACATGTACGGGGCGTACAAGGGGAACCAGGGAGGTCTACTCGGGTCGGTTCGCTCCGCGATCGCCACCGTCTGGGCTCGGAACCGTGGTGCATACCTCGACGCGGGTGTCGTCCCGCTCGGGATGAAGCGTCACTTCGACGATCTGCTCAAGCCGGACATGGAGAAGCTCGGGCTCCGACGAGCGGGATCCAATATCCGCTCGAAGCAGGTCATCGCGGGCGCCGCGCTTGGCGCCATCGAGGGAGCCACCACCGGGGACCAAGGCTTCGAGGACACGATGAAGGGTGCGTTGTTCGGAGCCGGGATCGGGTTCGGGGTCCGCAAGGGTCTCCAGAAGAGCTACGGGTATCTGCCCGATGCCTTGTCCAACCTGAACATGGCGCTCCGCTACACGATGTCGTTCACGTTCGACCTCGGTAGGTACTCAGAGCAGAACATGATCGCGATGCAGAAGTACAACCTGCCCCCGTTCCTCAAGCCCAAGAAGCACGCCATGAAGACCGAGTGGGCTCACAGCCCCTACCGGCAGGGGAAGGTCACCGGGGAGATGGCGTGGCAGGACATGAACCAGTTCTTCGATGAGCTGAACGGGACCAACTACTTCGCCCACATGCCCGAGTTCGAGCAGCGTAGCTTCCAGCGCGGGCTCCTCGGGTTCGCTCCTCGTGAGTTCGAGGTGGTCCAGGCGTTCCAGATGTACCAGCGTGGGTGGTCGAAGGAGCTGATCCATGAGCGTGTGGCCGAGCTGGGTCGGTACGGGCTGGGTCGGACCAACTTCGAGCGGTCGGCCAACTTCGTGTTCTTCCCCTTCTCGTTCTCCAAGAAGCTGATCGCGACCCTGGGGGACTTCGTGTTCCAGACCCCGGGACGGAACCTCATGATCCACGAGGGCGTCCGCCGTTACCACGAGTCCCTGGTGGACGATGAGTTCAACTCGCTCGTCGAGGACCGCTTGCCCATCCTGGAGCAGCTCTGGCTGGTGAACAACCTGGCCTTCGGCGCCAGCATGGGACGGTTCTTCATGGATGGTCTGACCGACCGGCGTACCGATGTCGGACAGGTCGCTCAGATCTTCGCCAGCATCTTCGTCCCGTCGGGCGCGGCCACGCCTCTACAGCAGGCGTTCGGGGCCTTAGGGGACCTGTCGGTGGGTGCATTTACGCCGGTAGTGATCACGGGCGAGTCCCTGTCGAGGGCCGGAGGGATCGATGGACTGGATGACATCGTCCAGCGGTACGTCCCCTTCATCCGTGAGATCGAGAAGTGGGCGTCGACCCTGAACGACCAGAGGGTGGCGGCGATCTCTCCACAGCATCTCACGCCTTGGAGCCAGTTCCGCGACTACATGGAGGGGCAGGATGCCCTGGAGCAGCAGTATGCGCCGATGGCCCAGGCGTTCGGGTACAGCACCGTCCAGGGGTTCCTCGCCAGCCCGACCGGCATGATGTGGGCCGGTGGCATGGAGAGGGACAAGCAGGCCCTGCGGGAGCAGTACCCGCAGGGGTGGGAGCTGACGACGCAGTTCGAGAACCAGGACTCCATCGATGCTGCGGCCCTCCAGGATCTCGCCAAGAAGCCGGACAAGACCGAGGGTGAGGAGGCGTTCCTTGAGCTGCTCGATCGGCAGCAGAGCCTCGTGCAGATGGGGCAGTACTTCCCTGAGCAGCTCTCCGCCACCTTCGAGTCCTCGGGGGTTCGGAACTTCGCGCTGAGATGGGTCCATGACCAGCGGTTCGCCGAACTGTACGATCGCTTCATGACGCGCACCTATGGCCCGATCAGGAGGGTTGCCTAATGCCAGGTGGACCGATCATCGTCCCGGGTGCCCTTGGGACAAGTCCTCATCCCTTCGAGACCCCTCAGGAGCGGGAGGCGCGGGAGCAGGAGGAGGCGGCGGCAGGGAGAGCTGAAGCCCTCCAGGGTCTGAGCCCGCAGACCAGTCCTGAGGTTGAGGGGATCTTCTCCTCGGCGTACCAGGCCGCGCAGGAGCCCGAGAGCTGGCGTGGCAAGGCGGCTCAGATCTTCCGTGACAGCGGTGTCCCGATGCAGTCGGACATGACGCAGCAGATCCTCCAGGGGATCGACGCCAAGTCCGAGGAGTTCGACGACGACCCCACGCTGTTCGATGCTCTGGTCAACAGCTCCATGACGGCGTTCCAGGACTCCGGGATCCTGACGGTCACACCGTACTCGGCGGGGCTCCAGGAATCAGGCTTCGGGTTCGATCGTCCTGAGTTCAACACGATGAAGCCGGGGCCGGGTCTCTACGGTTCGGAGAACGCGTTCATCCACAACTTCGGTGAGTACACGAAGGACTACGTGGTCGAGCCGACCTCCGGGTGGAAGCAGTTCAAGAACGGGACCCTCGTCAACCCGAACTACGAGATCGGCAACATCAACGCGGTGCTGTTCGACCCGACATCACGGGCGCCCGGATCATCCATCTGGATGAATGAGGTTGTCCCCACCTGGAGTCAGGGCAAGGTCAACGAGTGGCGCGGCAAACTCATCGAGGGCGGATACCTCGCGTCTGACTCTGACAAGGGGATCGTCGACGGTGAGTTCCTGAACGCGATGCGGCAGTACCAGACGGTGAGGTACCAGAACAACGGGACCCCCATGGCGATCGGTCCAACGATCCCGGGTGCATCGGGGAACACGCCGTTCGACTTCCAGCAGCTCCGTGGTCAGATCGACAACGGGGTCCGCGAGATGTGGGACAGCATCTACGGGCAGCAGCCTGATGACGATGAGGTCGAGCCGATCCGAGACATGATCATCAAGATCTCCAGCAAGCTCTACAAGAGGGGGCAGCTCTCCTCGCAGGCGGCGGTGGCCGAGGCCGAGGAGCGTGCCTTCACCCGCGTCCAGCAGGCCCCCGAGGCCCAGTTCGTCACACAGAACACCGAGGAGAACACGGAGCTTCGTGACCAGATGCTCCGTGCCGTGCAGGTCACATCGATGATGAGCGGCTGATGGCACTCCCTACCCAGCCTGACGCCACCGACTTCGTCGACGAGCAGAGCCTCGTGAACAAGTGGATGACCGACAGCGATGTCCAGACATGGTGGGACGACTACGACCAGACACCGGGGGTCGAGGCGTGGACCGACCTCCGTCCCACCGGGGCTCGTCGCAACCGTGACACCCCCGTCCCTGGCGCCGCGTCGATCACGCAGCAGGACGTGGAGCAGTCCGATGTCCAGGCCCGTGAGGGTGGAGCAGGGGTGGTAGAGACTCCCAAGATCAAGGGTGACTGGCTCGACATCGCCAAGAGCCAGGTCGGATCACCATACGTGTGGGCCGACTCCAACCCGATCGGGGAGGGTGGTGGCCCCGGCACCGGCTTCGACTGCTCGGGGTTCACGGCCTGGGTCTACTCGTCGGCGTTCGGTATAGCCCTGCCCCACCTCAGCGAGGGACAGAGGCAGGGCACCAAGAGCGTGAGCCGCAAGAACCTCCGCCCGGGGGACCTGATCTTCTACCACTACAGCGACCGCAACGGAGC
Organism: Allolobophora icterica; assembly: GCA_963556255.1. Classification (NCBI taxonomy): domain Eukaryota; kingdom Metazoa; phylum Annelida; class Clitellata; order Crassiclitellata; family Lumbricidae; genus Allolobophora; species Allolobophora icterica. Next base: position 26,609 of record CAUVYU010000127.1, on the reverse strand, counting down.
TGGTGCCGCCGACCACGTCGAGATCTACATCGGGAATGGGAAGGCGATCGGGACCCCGGACCCTGATGGCACGGTCGGCGTTCAGACCGTCGACTGGGGCGCCTTCATCGGGGGTGGACGTGTCGAGGGCGTCGATGCTCTCCGCGCTACCCCGAAGGAATCCGCTGAACACCGGCAGGGGCGTAAGCCCGGAGGTGAAGAGCAGTTCAACGTCAGCCTGGTACCTGCCTCGATGGGAACGAAGCCGAACCTGGCCGATGTCCAGGTGGGTCTCCTCATGGACGGAGGCAGGGAGAGCGGGAGGAAGGACAAGTCCACACCCGAGTTCCCAGAGTTCGGGAACGGGCAGGTCAAGGCACAGCTCTACCGTGGCTTCATGGATGCCGGTCGCCCCGACCTCGCGAAGATGGTGAAGACGAAGGACTTCGACGCCTGGATCAAGGCTGAGGGTGGATGGGATCCATCCCACGTCAGCGACTATTTCGCGGGCCATGGTCGCAACGCGGGCCTGTTCCAGTTCGCGTTCCTCGACCGCGACTGGGTGACACAGGACGTGAGCCACTCGGGTGGGGAGTGGACCTACGCGGCTACCCCATACGAGCAGGCTCGCATGGTCGTGAAGTACTTCGACCTGTCGCCAGGCGACATCAGGACGTATGCGGATCAGGTCCGTTCGCACACCTATCACGGGTGGGGATGATGCCGAACAACAACAACTCGATCGCTGGGATCCCCGGGGTCAACGGCCAGGACTACGAGGTCGTGAACTACGGAGGTCGCCTGTACGTCGTCTACAAGACGAAGCTCCCGAACGGTGCGACGGTGATGGATGCGTGGCGCGTCTCTCCCCAGGATGCCAAGAGCATGAAGATCGCTGGCGCGAAGCACATCACCAAGAGCCAGTTCAAGAACCTCCAGGTGTTCGGGGACTTCGGGGAGATTGCCCGCATGGGCGCCGGGAAGAACGAGCGTCCTCTCCAGACCTACATGAAGTCTCTGCGAGAGCTATACGGAGGGAACGCGTCATGGCTCCAGGACAAGGAGTACATGGAAGTGTTCCTGATGGGCTACATGGAGAACTGGGACCCGGGTGAACTCCAGCAGCGGTTGAAGAGAACGAAGTGGTACCAGTCCCGGACTGCGGCCCAGCGTTCATGGGAACTGGACATGAACAAGGCCGACAAGAAAGCGGCGCTCGACACGTCGAGGACGCAGGTCGAGGACGCCATCAAGGATCTGTACGGGACCATCTCCCTCAAGGAAGCAGGCATCACCTCGAAGATGATCGACGGGTGGGCGACCGACATCGCGTCGGGGAAGTACGGGGACCCGAGCGCGGGGTTCCAGACCTGGCTGGAACGGCAGACGGACAAGGCCGAGAAGATCGAGGGGTCGGCTGCGTGGATCGACCGGCAGTCCGCGCTCGAAGAGCAGCGCGGATTCATGAACCGACCCGAGGACATGTTCGAGCAGATCCGGGACGAGGCCATGCAATGGCTAGGACCGAAGGGGATGCCCGACCGTGGCACCCTGATGGACTGGGCCGAGGGACTGGTGTCCGAGCGCCGATCGGACGGAGACTGGCAGCAGTATCTCCGGCAGCAGTCCAAGAACCTGTACCCGTGGCTCGGTCCCAACGAGCGTTGGCAGGACCGTGCATCGGTCTACAAGAACATCATGGAGGACGAGTTGGGACGACCGGTCGGATGGGACAACCCGAACCTGTATGAGCTGGGCGCCATGGATAAGGCCGGGAACCCGAACGGCGCCCCGCTCTCGTTCGATGAGTTCTCCAAGAAGATCCGCTCCACCGGGGAGTGGTGGGGTAGCGCCAAGGCTGAGGAAGAGGGCTTTGACCTCTTCAACCAGCTCAACTCGGTGTTCAACGGGGTGCAGTAATGACAGCCAAGGAGATGATCGCGAAGCTCCAGACCGACGACCCGGCGTACTGGTCGTGGCTCCAGGCTCACCCGACCGCGCTGGAGAACGTGAAGAACCTGGCCCAGAACTACTCGCACTTCCCTGGCTACTACTCCGCCGTGAGGGAGCTGAAGTCCTACAAGACCTATCTGTCTGGGTCGATGGAGGAGCCTCCCCCGGAGGAGGAGGTGGCCCCGCCGGAGGAGCAGTTCGACCCGGGCTTCGACTACGACGAGCAGTACCGTGCGGAGGCTGAGGCCCGAGAGAACCAGAACGTCCTGGACCAGCTCACCTCGTTCCTCGATGACAACGAGTTACCCCGTTCCCTGATGGGATTCATCCAGCAGGCCCTGGCGAACAAGTGGACGTTCAGCAAGATCGTCGCCGAGCTTCGAGCCACCCCCGAGTACAAGGCCGCGTATCCCGAGAACGATCTCCGCCAGCAGCGAGGTCTGTCATGGATGGCCGAGGCTGAGATCCGGGCCTATCGCGATGAGGCCAAGAGGCTGGCACGCGAGTACATGGGGGTCGACGTCACCAACAACGAGATCTCCAACCTGATCGGGCGTGGCACCAGCCTCCGTTCATGGGAACACCGGCTCCAGGTGAACGATGCCGTCGAGCGGTTCGGGGGCGCCGTGCAGTCGGTGTTCGAGTCCTATACCGGAGCCCCGCTGGCACAGGAGAGGCTCCACATGTTCTTCGACCCTGACGTCACCACGTCTGAGCTGGACAACATGTATGAGATGGCTCTGCGTCGAGGGCAGCCCACGCTGCTCGGGTTCGCGGTTCGCCCCGAGGATGAGGCACAGCTCCTCCAGCAGATGGGGATCCCGGTCGAGCAGGTGTTCAAGAACTATCAGAACATCCGGTCGGAGCTTCCGAGATTCACCAGGCTGGCGGCGATCGGGCAGTACCTCAACGACAACTCGACGGACTTCTTCGGAGATGTCAGCGTGTCGGGGTCCCTCCTGTTCCGCGCCGTGCAGCTCGGTGATCCGGCTGCGATGTCTGAACTTCAGCGCCGAGCAGCAGAGGAGACGGCTCGCTATCAGGCTGGCGGGGCGCCCACCAGCCAGGGCAAACTCCTGACCGGATTGCAGGCCCGTGGGTAACCACCCATTGATGATTGACCGAACGTGTGATACTTCTTGATAGCCACGATCTCTCTCCGTCCCGAGATCGGTCGTGAGAACGGAGCGCCAGGGGCAGCGATCTACCCGCAAGGGGATTGCTGCCCCTTGCTTTATATCCACTCCGACTACCCGGGTCGGCGTGAGGAAGCCAGGAGGTAGGCAGATGGGGGAGTACGAAGACACGATCCAACGTCTTCGAGAAGCGGACCTGGACGACGAGGCTGACGTCTTCGAGAAGTATTCGAAGAACCAGCTCCGTGAGAAAGCCGCCAAGGCGGACGCCATGGAGAAGAAGGCGACCGAGTTGGAGGAGGAGAACACCCGCCTGAAGGCGGCGCCCAAGAGGGAGGCCGCGCTGAGGGCAGCGAAGGTGGACCTGTCCAGCCTGAGCCCCGCCGAGATGGAGATCATCCAGTCTCAGAACAACGGCGAGTACGACGAGGAGTGGGCCAAGGGTCTGGTCGAGAAGTACCGGCTCCCCGTCATGGCGGGGGGCGGGGAGGAAGAGGAGGAGGCTCCTGCGGCGGCAGGGTTCGGCAACCCGGGGGGTCCCTCGGGTGAGGCCGGACAGGGCACCGTCGGCAAGACGACCATCAGGCCGGAGCAGGCAGGGCAATGGGGTCCAAGGACCCGGATGAGGTTCCGTGAGTGGTGCGCCGCGAACGGGAAGGAAGACGTATTCGAGCGCCTCTTGATGGGCGAGACGGTCACCGGGGTGACCTTCGATCCCGGGAAGGGCACGGAGTAGGGAGGAAGCCGGTCCCCCCGGCGCCGATCGGATAGCCCGATCGAGGAGGGTACGAGGAGGTAGGGAATGGCTGTCACAGCCAAAGCAGATGTCCTCCTACAGATCCAGAAGCTGTGGGGGACGGAGCTGTTCTTCCAGGCTGAGAACCGGACCTTCTGGCACCGGTTCGAGGGTGGGGAAGGCAGCTCGGCTCCGGTCGTCCGCAAGGATGATCTGGAGAAGAACTCGGGCGACACCGTCAAGATGGACATCGCCCTGGCCCTGACGGGCGCCGGTGCTACCGGTGACACCGCTCTCCTAGAGGGCGCTGAAGAGAAGATGAAGTTCCGTCAGGCCGAGATCACGGTCGACTCGCTCCAGCACGCGGTGCGGTGGACCAAGCTCGGCAAGATCCTCATCAACCACAACATGCGTTCCACCGCGTTGAACCTCCTCCGCAAGCACCTCGCGGGTCGGCTCGACGATCAGGTGTTCGCAGAGTTCGTGGGCGCCGCCACGGGTACCACCTATACCGAGGCGAACATGCCCACGAGCATGAAGTGGTTCGCGGGGACCAGCACCTCGGTCGCCACGGTGGCGGACTCAGACGCCGTGGGACGGCTGAAGCTGTCGGACATCTCCGACATCAAGGCGTATGCCGTCACCAACAACAAGATCGAGCCGCTGGAGATGGGCGACAGCGACGTGGGCGAGGAGCAGTTCATGCTGGTCCTCCACCCCTACGCAGCCCTGGCGCTCAAGAAGGACTCTCAATGGCAGCAGGCGCAGCGCGAAGCCCAGGAGAGGGGACGGGAGAACCCGCTGTTCAAGGGTTCGATCGGCTACTGGGACAACGTGATCCTGTACCAGTCGCCAAGGGTCAAGACGGCAGCCGACGGTGCCGGTTCCATCGCGGTGGCACGCAACGTGTTCTGCGGGGCTTCCGGCCTCGCCCGGGCATACGCGTACTACCCCGACTGGACCGAGCAGTACTTCTCTTACGGCCAGGAGCAGGGCGTTGCCTACTTCGGCGTCGTGGGGAAGCGCATCGTGACGTTCGACCTGAACTCGACGGAGACCGCAGGTGTCTCCACGGACGACACGGCCATCGGCTCCATGATCCTGTATAGCTCGGCGGTGGCCCCGACGGCGTAAGCTGAGGGGGTTCCCACAGGTGTGTGGGTCGGGGGGAGCCCAGCCTCCCCCCGCCCACCTCCCTACAGGAGGAGTGTTATGGCTCTGGAACCGAGTCAGAAGAAGACAGGATTCGAGAGGGTCGACTCACCGAACGACGTGAACAAGACCGGTCGTGGTGACGGAGACGAGGGCGCCCAGAAGAAGGTCGGGCACCTGAGGACGATCTCCGGTCCCGACCGTGGACAGCAGGGGCCGGACGATGGCTTCGGTGAGACGCAGGGATCGCAGGGGTTCACCAAGGAGAACTCACCCCCTGACAAGTCGAACCCAGGCGGGGGCAACAGCAACCCGGAGCGGATCGACAAGGTCTCGGAGATCTCCTGATGGCGCAGGCGTGCAGCGCGTGCGGCGGCGTCGGGTACGGGTCCCTTGACGCAGAGTTCGGGTACCGGAGAGGTGGTCCCTGTCCGGTTTGCACCAAGACGTTCGAGGGGATCCTCGTGTCCCTGAAGACCGGAAAGAAGAGCGAGCCTACGTTGACCTTCGGTCCTCAGACCGACGGCATCAGGGGTGTCCCCAACAAGACGATCGCCGTGGTCGATGGTGACAGCCACGCGTCGGACTCCGAGGCGTATGACCCCGGCGTCGTTGACTTCGGTACTGACGGCAGCTCCAAGCCGATCTCCATCGATGAGGCGCTCACTCAGGCCGGAGCGGAGGCATCGTAATGGGAGTGACAGTAGCCAGCGCCACCGTTGGCTCCCGGCAGGTTCTGAGCGATGACGATGTGGACGCGAGGGCGGGGCAGCAGATCCCCAACCCTGCGGTCACGTTCACCACGTTCGGGTCAGGCCCGACGGCGGTACTCGGAGGGGGTCCAGGGCGGCTTCGCCTCAGGGTGACCTCCGGTACCGGTGCAGGGACTGCGGCGGCGAACAACATCATCCTCACGTTCCCTGTGGGTACACGTCCACCTCGCAAGGTGTTCGTGGCGGGCACCGGAGGTGTGTCCTTCTACCAGGGCACGATCTCCTCCAACGTGGTGAACATCGGTGGTGTCGGGAACTCGGCTGCCTCGACGGCGTATGACGTCGACCTGATCTTCGTGTACTAGGGGCCAGCCAGGTGCTGGTCTCGGAGATCATCGAGAGGACGTACAACGAGTTCCTGTATCCGGGCGGTGCGAGCCGTCCGTCATACGACAAACTCACGGGGGCGATCGACGCCTCGACCCTGACCATCCCCTTCTCGGGGAGAGTGAATCAGGTCCCGGACGACACGGTCTACGAGATCGACGCCGAGCTGATCCTCGGGGACACCTTCAACGCCTCGACGTTCGTCGGTACCGCGAGGGAGCGTGGGTGGCTTGAGTCCGGCGCTGCGACACACGCGTCGGGTGCGACGATCTGGATCGACCCCACGTTCCCACGCAAGGCCCTGTTCAACTCGCTGGTCTCCATCATGGGGCTGCTGTATCCGGCGGGCGTGTATGCCAGGAAGGTGGACTCGGCCACCACCTTCTCTTACTCGGCGCCCACCAAGGCTCTCCCAGCCGGAGGCAAGAAGCTCATCTCCATCGACGTGAGGACCAGCACCGGTAGCGTGGAGCGGTGGAACTCGCTTCGCCCCGGCATCGACTACCGGGAGATGATCCAGTTCTCCCCTCCGAAGTATGAGCTGTTCCGGGGCGGCGCCGAGGGCGCCACCATGCAGATCATCTACAAGGCAGACTTCACCTCGCCGACCGCTGAGTCAGACAACCTCTCCTCCCTGGCGAACCCCGTCCCCGACACGCTCCAGCCCTACCTCCCCATGGCGGTGGCCGGACACCTTCTCCAGAGCCGCGACATCCCTCGGGTGCAGATCGAGGACATCCGCAGGGCGCTCGCGAGCGCGGGGCTCCAGCCCGGTGTGGCGATGAACCTTGGGCAGGGACTGATGAACACCTTCATGGGGAGATATGTGGCAGCCGAGCGGGATAGGCTGAAGGAGACCGACGCGATGGGCCTAGAGTTCGTCAGGAGGTAGTGATGCTTCACCAGGCAGAAGCTCGGGTCCATCCTGTGACCTTGTGGACTCCGTCGCTCCCCAGCATCCTCGTCCCCGAGCCGGGATGGATCATGGGTGGAGCGACCGGTACCGCCCTCTCCGACTATCTGGAGAACAAGCTCCTCGACCACACCCTAAGCGCGACGGTGTTCACGTCGCCCACCGCGATCAACACGGCCCTGTACACGGCGGCACCATCCGACACGGGTGGTGGCACCGAGGTGACGGGTGGCTCCTACGCGAGGGTCAGCAAGACCGCGAACACCACGAGCTTCCCCGCCGCCTCCGGTGGGTCCAAGTCCAACGGTGTGTCGATCGACTTCCCCACCGCGACGGCAGCCTGGGGGACCGTCACCCATGTGGGTGTCTTCGACCAGACCACGAACCTGTTGTTCTGGGGAGCCCTGACCGCATCACGGGTCGTGCAGAACGGGGACACGATCTCCTTCGCGGTGACCAAGCTGGTCTTCTCGCTCGACTAGGGGGTCAGCGTGCCCTCTACGATCTTCCAGTCGGACGACGCCAAGACGAAGGTCGGTGGTCGTCTCTTCGACTACTGCCAGAACGGCAACATCTTCTACGTGAATCACAATCCGTTCGGAGTCATCACGTTCTACTACTCCACGAACGGAGGAGTGACGTGGAGCGCCGCCGCGACGACCCTGACCGATGGGCTGGTCGGTTCCCTCTTCCAGTCGGCGACCGGCTTCTTCATCGACAAGGATGACTACGCGCACATCCTCTACAACGCTGGCTCCGACTTCGGGTACCGCCGTGGGACACCGAACGCCAGTCGAACCGACTACACATGGTCGTCCCTGGTGTATGCCAATACCCCCGGTTTCGGTCACGAGTACGGTGCGCTCGACATCGTCGCCCACCGTGAGGGGACCGGATGGGTCGCGCATTGCATCATGGGGGAGGTTCATACGTCCACGGCGGGGGTCGTCGACTGGGTCCCCATCTACATCACCTCTGGCGGCACCATCTCCAAGGGAACCTCGCAGGAGATCATCAGTTGGGGCTACAACGTCGGGTCGCTCGTCTCGGTTGACTTCCACCATGAGACCGCTGACCCCAAAGCGGTCCAGGGTTCGGCACCTCATCTGTACGTTGCACACACTACGAATGACAGTAACCAGGACACGTATATCACCCGGCTCGCGTACAGCGGTGGCGCGTGGACGGTGGGGAGCAGTTTGCCTGTCAGTACCGCAGACAATGCCTACTGGATCAACCCGCCACAGCTCTTCTACGACGGTACGAGGATCGTCGTGGTGTACACCTTCGAAGGTTCGTATGCCACGCTCCGATGCTTCGAGCGCGACGAGGCAAACACGACGACCACCATCCGGTCTGTTACTGCGACCGGCGGCGGCTACGGTGGGGGTCTCTACTCTTACGGTTGCGGGTACGACAACGATCAGAACATCCATGTCTTCGTCAGCGAGGACACGTCCGGTGATTTCCTGAAGTCCCGGTACCTTCGGAGCGGTGGCACCTGGGGTACGTGGTCGGTCGTCGAAGCCAGTAGTGGACTGCCTGAGTACAGCCTCGTCTCCGTCGCTCGTGGGATCCAACCTCTCGCTACTGGCCGGAACCAGCTCGGAGTCGTGTATCCCCAGAGAGACACGACCCCTGATTCGATGAAGTACGACACGCTCGTGGCGGGGGTGGTCTTCGAGGCGATCCTCCAGGGCGTAGCGACGATGACGCCCGACCCCAAGCTGGCGATGACGGCGGGGCAGAACACGCTCCAGGGTGTCGGCACCCTGAGCGCGATCACGGCTGCCGTCATGAGGCCGGACACCATGCTCCAGGGGGTCGGGTCGTTGGGCTCCACCACCCTGTTCAATCCGAAGAAGGACTTCACCGTGTACGACGGGTACATCGATAACCCTGACTCGGGGACCATCCCCTTCATCTACTTCGAGGATGACAGCGCCAAGCCACAGACGGTCAGCCGACCACTCAGTCCTCCTCGTACCGATGTCGGTGGCTCCCCGACCGAGGTGAGGCCGGAGAGCGGGGAGATCTTCTCTCAGCAGGACTTCAGCCATGGTGCGGGGCAGCTCTACTTCCATCATGAGGGTCGGGATGTTCAGAGGTTCCTGTGGTCGGAGGGCTTCGAGGTGGAGATCGACACGGTGGGACAGCCGACGCTGCTCCATCATCTCAACGATGTCCCGACGGCGGCGGTGTCCTCCGCCACCGTAGGGAAGATCGAGGTCTTCAATGACTTCCCCTTCATCATCGATGGAGCCAGCATCCGCAAGGGGAGCGGTGACTTCCCCGGCTTCTGGTCGAGCGAGAGTCCTGGCGGTACCCCTCAGGACATGGTCTCCTCCGGCGAGTACCTCTACGCCGCCCTCGGTGCCGCCGGTATCGCTCGGAGAGACACCGCTGGGGCCTGGTCCATCTGGCAGGCCACACCGCTGGCGACGCGCATCGCCTGGGTGAAGAACCGGATCATGGCTTCGGACGGTGCGGTCATCTACGAGATCACGGACATCGTCAGGACGGTGGAGACGCTACCGGCGGGGTGGGTCTTCGAGTCCATCTTCGAGGCGGGCGGATTCATCTACGCGGTGGCGAACAACGCCAGCTCGGGGCTGTCGCGCATCTCAACGTATGGATTGAACACCAGCGGTGATGCGATCGAGAAGAAGAACGAGACTCCGTTCCCACGCAACCAGCTCATGTACTCGGGGCGAGGGTTCCTCGGGTCGGTCTACATTGGTGGCGGCATCAAGAACTCCTCGGAGGGGTTCGACCCTGTCGTGTACCAGGCATTCCCACAGGAGAACGGAGCCCTCACCTACCTGAAGGTGAACGAGGGGGAGGGAGCCGGAGCCATAGACCTGTCCGTCAAGGCTCTCGAACCGATCGGGGAGGACATCGTCTTCGGGTGGTCGCTGGGGTCCGGCTTCGACTTCGGCGCCCGCGATGGACTCGCCATCCATAAGCCGAAGGTGGATGCCTTCCTCGGTCACCTGAAGAAGACGGGAGCGGGCGCCGGGAAGCAGGTGCTTGGCATCGCCCTGTACCGGGGGCGTCTCCTGTTCACCCTGAAGGGGGACGGTCTCTACTACGAGGACACGACACACTTCGTCGACCAGGCGCAACTCTGGACTTCGGTGGCCGACTGGAACACCACGGCGAAGAAGTCATGGGACACGATCCAGGTCTCTCACAACCGTCTCCCCGCCTCGACCTCGGTGAGGGCTGAGTACTCGACGCGTCTCCCGAGCGAAGGAACGTGGAACCCGGGGGTGTTCTCCGACGTGGATGACTCGGAGGTGGCAGAGGCGAACTTCACCGACGTGGTCTCACAGATGATCTCCCTCCGCCTGACCTCCCTGGCGAACCCGGGGAAGACGGAGGCCCCATCAGGGCTCGGCTTCCTGGTGCGCTCCAACGTCATCCCGGACCACCCTGAGTTCGGGCTGTCCCGGTACGTCCGCCTGGTCAACAAGGACCGGAAGGACAGCGACGCACCCATGGTCTTCAACGACGTGGCCGCCGTCCGCCGCAAGCTCCACAACCTGGCGTACCAATGGGTCACCTTGTACGAACCCGGGGTGGTCTGGACCCTGCATGTCGACTCCGTAGCTGAGGTTCAGCCCTTCCTCGTGGAGTACGATGCCACCCTGGGTGAGGGTCAGGCTCAGGGCTACGTGGTCCAGCTCACCATGACAGGAACGAGGGACTGATGGCTGAGTACGGACTCGGACGGCTCCACGATCCAGAGACACCGAGGGCTGCCGCCCTGTACCCGGTGAAGAGCGGCACCACTACCCGGGTAGTTCGCAAGTGGCCTCAGGAACTCTGGCTCGACCAGGGTGCGACGGGTACCTGCGTCGGTAATGCGTTCACGCATCGCCGAGCTGATGGGCCGGTCAAGGTCGAGGGGCTCGACGAGGACTGGGCGCGGCAGCTCTACCTCGAAGCGTCGGCCCTGTATTGGGGGAGCCCGGACACCTCTCTCCAGAAGGGGACCAGCGCGGTCTCCGCCTGCCAGGTGCTGCTCCGGCGTGGCGTCATCGACAACTACGAGTGGATCGCGAACTGGAACGCAGCCGCCGCTGATCTGAGGTACACCATCCTGGAGTTGGGACCTGTCTGCGTAGGGAGCAACTGGTACGAGAGCATGTTCGCGGGCAACTGGGAGGCGAACCACCTGTACATGAAGATCAACTACTCGTCCAAGATGGTGGGGGGTCACGAGTACGTCATCAACGGCATCGACCTGAACCCGACCGATGGGTCCGAGCCCTACTACCGCATGAAGAACTCGTGGGGGCAGGGGTGGGGGCAGAAGGGGTCGATACGTTTCAAGCTGGCTGACCTGGAGAAGCTCATCTTCGAGGGTTGGGGAGACGCGGTCCTCATCCACGAGCTGAAGGAGACGGCGTGAGCAGCGAGTACATCACGGCGCTGTTCCCAGGAGCGCAGGACACCAAGACTCAGACGTTGGCGAAGGTCCGGGACCGGCTCCGCAAGTTCGTCCCTCCGAGGAGCCGAGCCCGTCTCCGCGAGGAGGGGAAGGAGTACGGGAAGTGGCAGAAGGAGGCCGACCTCGTTCCCCGGGTCATCGATCGCCTGGAGAAGATGGGCGTTGGTCCGAGGCTCCAGGTCCAGAGGCAGTCGAACATGGAGGTTATGGGCATCCGCGAGGTCACCCGCACGCCGAACCTCGGGGCGGCGCCGGGGATCGAGGAGATACACGGGCGGTCTGGCAGAGATTCGATGTCCGCTCGGGAGGACTGTGGTTATGCCGCTATATCGACGGGACCCGGACGGTCTCCCGGCATGGCTACGCGTCTAGCTCATGGAAGGGGGCGGCGGAGGACATCTTCCCGATGGGGAAGGACGGCGGCGCCGCCGGTCTGTCACGGGTCGCGGCCTTCATCATCGCTGAGACGAAGGCGGGTCGGCTCGACGCAGCCAACGTCATCTGGCTCCAGCGGATCTGGGAGCCAAACGTCGGTGAGCATACGTATGGGGGCATCACGCACTACCACGTCCATGCTGATGTCGATGGCGGAGGGCCATGTCATCCATGAGTGACCCCGGCAAGCACCGTGCCCGTGACGCGTGGGGACCGCGTGAGGTCATCGCCATCATCGTCATCGTCGGTGCGTTCGGACTCGCGGTGATCGCGATGCTTACCGATCGCCCGGAGCAGTCGATACCAGCCTGGACGGTGGCACTCGTCGGGGGCGTTGGGTTGTACTTCTTCAAGAACGGGAAGGGGACCTCATGATCGCTGCTGGCAACTCTCTGCTCATCACCATCCTCATCATCCTGGCGATCATCGTCGCCATCATCTTCATCGTCCGTAGATAGGAGGTAGACATGGAAGCGTTCGGTGGAGTCATCACCGCGTTCCTCATCGCGGCGCTACCGCTGGCCGTGACCGTCACCAAGCTGGTGGACACCGTGAGGAACCTGCTCGGTGACGCCCAGGCCAAGGTGCCGAAGGTGGTCTGGAACCTGCTCGCGCTGGTACTACGGGGTGGTCGTCGCGTTCGCCTTCGAGATCAACCTCGTGGCACCGATAGCCGCAGCCCTGCCAGGGCTCAAGGACTGGTCACCTAGCGAAAGGTTTGGCCCAGCTCATCACCGGCCTGGCGATCGGAGCGATGGGGTTCGTTCTGGACACGAGAAGATGGACCAATGGTCGAGCATCGCCAAGGCGGCGAGTCCGCCACCCGCACCACCCGCCAAGGCATGAGCGACTATCGCATCGTGGTATCGCGCTCCGAGAAGCTGCTCCGGCAGCGGTTCTACGTGACCTGCATCGCGGCGAACGGTGAGCCGGAGTGGCACTCGGAGAACTACAAAGACCATAGCTACGCGATCAAGTTCGGAGAGAAGTGGGCGGCGATCACAGACGGGAATCTCATCGACGAGACCTTGCCTCATCCCTCACCTTAGAGATCCTCAGGAAGATCGGCGTCTTCATCCTGGCGCTGCTGACAGCGTTCGCCATCATGCTGATGGTCCTGGCTCCCCTCCTGTTCCTGATCTGGCAACTTCTTCTGTATGCATCGAAGCAGTAGGGCACGCCAGCTCGCGGAGTTCCTCTGCGTCGCTGGAGTACTCCCACGGTTGCTTCACGCGCAGGACCAGGACCCCACCCATTGCGTGCCTGCGTAAGCGATGGCTGTCATGACGTTGCTCCTCATATCGTGGACGGCGGGCGACAGCTCATGCCACTCCACCACGTCGGGCATGGACTCCTGCTGTGACTGGTAGGTGCTGTAGAGGTATTGGAAGGGTCCGTGGTACGCGTCGGTGTGGGGTGACTCAGTACCGAAGCCCGACTCGCAGGACCAGACCGACACGGCCTGCTCCTCGCTGACTCCGAACAGGTCCGCTGCACAACGGACGGTCTTCTCGGGTGAGAGGTCACGGCAGTCGGGGTGGATCAGGTGTTCGACCTTGTGGATGCTGGCACGCAGATGCGCGAGGTCTTCACCGAGGGGACTTCCAGGAGTAGTGGGTTCTCGTGGGAGGGGGTCCGTCTATCCATCCGACCCCCATAGGGGCAAACACAAACATGAGACTGATCGCTGTGAGCTTCATGCGGCACCTCCGCTAGTCCGTAGCCCACCGCTGTGAGGTGGGTCGCTAGTGGTTCCGGTGTGTTGTGGTCACCCCCTTCAGATAGGGGAGCCGAGGGAGGTCGAGAACTCCCCCGGCTCCGGGTCCGCCAGAACTTCCCCAGGACTGGCGGACATCACGGCTCTAGAGTGCGCCCCAGCCCCTTCGGCGCCCCTCCGGCGAGGCCGAGGGCGATCAGCAGCAGGATGATCGCTCCGACCCGGTACTTGATCTTGGTCATGGTCCACCTCCTCGTAGTAGCCGTTCGTCGCCCGGACAGCGGTCGCCAGGGCCTCCATCTCCTTGTCGGTCGGCCCCATCATCTCTCCTCCCAGCCGAGGGCCTCGCGGGCCTCGATCCTCATCGCCGCCCAGTTGGCATCGAACACCCTCGGGGTCCGCGATCCGGCGCAGCGACGTGGCGTACCTTCTAACCAGGATGCGGTGTTGTTCCAGCGCGGTGATCAGCTCGGCCACCTGATCCACCGGGTCCTCGTCCGGTGGGAGCGTGCCGTCCTCGTCTGGGGTTGACTTCATCGGCTGCGAGAAACCGTACATTCACGTCCTCCCTTCGAGCAATGCCTTCAGGTACTTCCTGTCGGCCAGTACATCGAGTTCACGTCCTCCTCCTCGGGGAGCCTCACGACCCTCAGGTGAGGCCCCAGGCCCTTCAGGGAGCGAGGACGGCCATCTTGAAGGCGGCGCCCCCAGAGGCCACCAGGGGCCTCCTGGAGCCCCGTGTGCCTCTTCTGAGGTCCCGTCGGCGTCTGGGATGACCACCACCTCGTTCGCAAGCCCTCAGGAGCCACCGCCACTCCGCCTTCCAGGCGTTGGCGCCGGGGATCCCGACGGCCTTGTAGCCCATCTGGTGAAGGACCATGCAGTCGAACTCTCCCTCGGTCACGAAGACCTCCGGCTCCCGCGTGTACTTGACCCCGAACATGTGGGCGCCGACGCCGACGGTCCCGTCGTACTTCGGCTTCCCACGGAGGCGCCGGAAACCGGAGCCCTCGCTCCAGCCCACGGGCATCCTTGTAGGGATCGAGACGCATCCACGGGAACCGCTCGTGGTTGGGCAGAGGGTCCCTGACGACACCCAGCTTCCACCGGGCGATCGTGTAGTTCTTGATCCCACGGCTCGGAGCCACTCGTACTGGGGGCTACGGTCCTTCAGGATGTCCTCTACCAACTGTCGGTGATACTCGGTTCCGGGATCGCGTTGCTTTCGAGCCATGCCACCGCTCCTAAGAAGTCCTTGGCGAGCCCCGCGAATACCACGAGGCTAAGATGTCTCCCCTGACGTTGCACGCCGCGCAGATGTACATCTGGTCATCCACGGTCACGGCGCCGGAGGCGTGTTGCGTCTCCGTTCACATGCCCCTGGGGGAAGGGGCAATGGTACCTGTCCCAGTTCCTCGGTCCCTTGCGTGAGAACTCCCCACCGATGGACTCGATGAAGGCCGAGACCGAGACGTTCGCCTTGATGTAGTCGAGCCGCTCCTGTTCGATCATCGGACCTCGTCCTCCGCGAGCCCCGCCGCCGCCTTGGACAGGATGTCCGCCTGCTCGTTCCGCTCGCGAGGGATCCACTCGATGTCGATCTTCCCGTCCGCCTTGTTCACGATGTCGATCAGGAACAGGGCTCTCTTGTGGTACTCGGCTAGACGGTCGTTCTTGACCTTCCACCACCCGTTGATCTGGTTGACGATGAGCTGTGAATCGCTACGGACCACGAGGTGGTCGAACGTCACCGGGTGGTCCATCTCCAGGACCCAGTACTCGATCGCATCGATGACCGCCCGGTACTCGGCCTCGTTGTTCGTCTTGATCCCGATCGGGATGCACAGGGTGTCGAACGGTGGGAAGTTGTCCTCGGGGAGCCGGTCCTCGTAGTAGAAGGCCACCCCCACGCCGGAGGGGCCACGCCGGAGACCGTCACCGTTCTGCCACTCGGTGCTGAAGCTGGCGCCGTCGCAGTACGCGAGGATCTTCACGATGTCCGCCTCCGGTACCGCTCAAGGTAGTCGGCGGCGCCACGAAGGTTCTCCGGCGTGGCGCCACGGGCCACCCGATAGTGGTTGCACATGTAGCAGAGGAGTCCCCTCACGTACTGCCACCGGTCCAGGGGGATCATCCTCTTCCATCCCTTGACGTGCTGATGATCGATGTTCAGCTTGTGCGACGGTGGCACGGTTCCGCAGGCCCCGCACCGTCCCTTCTGCCACCTCACGATCGCCATCCACCTGACCGGGTTGCCCCCGTACTTCGCCAGGGTGGCAGGAGAGGGCATCACGATGCCCATGTAGGTCTCAGCCACGAGCATTGTCCTCGCGGCACCGACGTAGCTCCTCGCGGAGATACCCGATGTCCTCCCGTAGCCGCTCGACCTCGTCGTGGTGAGCTTCGTGGTGCTGGTCTATGTCCTCCCGTAGCCGCTCGACCTCGGCCTCGGCCTTGAGAGCCCGGAGCTGCGCCTCCTGAAGCTCCTTGTCCATCGCCTTGGTCAAGAGCAGAAGCTTCTCCTCGTACCCCTTCTCGCTCATCAGCCCTCCTCATGGACGCGAGCCCGTGCGAAGTCCACCTTCAGCTTGATCTTCAGGGACCCGTCCGCTGCCGATTCACCGAGGCGGCTCTTGAGGAACTGGAGAGCGACGATCCTCGGTGACTGCGTGTACATCCCGACGACGACGTCGGGCTGCTTGTCCCCGGTGTACTCCACGTCGTTCAGGTACAGAGGGTCACCGGGCTCGTTGTGCTTGGTCGCGTGATGCAGGGTGACGACCGTCGCGCTGTGGTTGAAGGCGACCCTCTTCAGGGTCTGGAACGCGTCCAGGTACCCGTTGTAGGACTGCTCCGAGACGATCTCCCTGATGTTGTCGACGATGATGAGGCGAGGGGACACCCCCATGTACTCCACGAAGGCGCCACACATGTCGCTCACGTCCTTCGCTGCGATCGGGGGTGTCCACCCACTCCACCCATTGGACGTGACGGAGTCGGGCCCACCCTCTGCGCCTTCTGCATCCAGCGCCTCGGGTTCCGCTCGACGTCACGGATCTTCATCCTCGTGAGGTACGCCCACGTCCTGGTCGCCTGCGTCACCAGCGGCGTGTCCAGGGTGAGGTACAGGACCGGGACCTGTACCCCGTAGGCCAGGTTCAGCGCCCACATGCTCTTGCCCACCCCCGGCGCCGAGAAGACGTTGACCAAGGTCTTGGGGCGGAGCCCCGCGTACCGATCGAACTTCGCCCAGGGTGAGACCACGCGGTCCCCCTGGTACTCAAGCGTGCGTTCGAGCTGTCCTGTCATCCCGTCCCCCTCCTAGAGCGCCCACGGCAGAGCCCGAAGGCTCCACCGTGAGCGTTCTAGCTAGCTGATGCGAGGCGGCTTGACGTGAACGATCAGCACGCCGTCCATGTAGATGGACAGGAAGTGCCCGTGCTTGACCTTGTACCTACCGAACCTGAACGACTCGTTGCATGCGAGCGTCTTGTTCAGGGTTCGGATGCCGGTGGTCCGCTGGATGCCACCCTTGACGATGAACACGGCCTTCCCGGTCAACGTCACATTGACTCGGGGATCTCCATACCAGTCCGAGACCACGATCTTGCCGGGGCATGGAGGAGGTGTTCCGCCGCCACCGCCACCACCGACGGCGCAGTCCAGCGCCACGGTCTTGGTAACCAGCACGGTCTCGCTGTTCAGTAGCGTGACCTTCACGACGTCACCGTTGACCACAGCCAGAGCCGGACCTGACAACGTCTGTCCGGCGCCCACCACGAAGTTGTCGATCAGCACGTTGTTGATGAACACGCTGAACGTCTGCTCCTCGTCGGTCAGGTTGATGCCTGACGCGACGATGGTGAGATCCTGGCAGGTCGGTGTGCTAAGTAGAGCCGTAGCCTCGCCCTCTGGGGGCGTTTCACCTGGGCAGGTGGGCTCCACCTCTAGCGGCTCGATGAAGGGACCGGCGACCACCAGCGAATGGGACTGCTTGTCGCTGAACGTGGCGCCGATGAACACCGGGCTCGTATCGATGCTGTCTCTGTCCACGAAGATCGGGTTGTTCCCGGTCTGGAGTACCTCGCCGCTCCCCCGGAGGGCCGACGTACTTGCACACGTACCACTTGTGAGCGTCCTGAACCGCAGCACGAGGCCACGGGGCCACCAGGGCGACCACCGAGATGCTGGCAACCATCGCCAGCAGAACTAGCTTCTTCATGAGCTGTTCCCGTTCCTTTCGATCGAGGCCCCGATGGGCCAACAACAGATACTTAGCTATGCGTATTACTCCTCCTCGTCTTCGGCCTCTTCCTCCTCTTCCTCCCCCTCGTCCCCGGGCGCGATCACGTCGAACGTCTTCATGCGCCCCTTCTTGCCGGTGTAGGTGATGGTGACCTCGTCACCGACCTCGTAGGCCCTCCACAGCTTCCGGCGGAGGTCCATCGAGATCCAGACGGTCCACTTCTCCCCGTCCTCATCCTGGAGCCGGACGACCTTCGCGTTGTCCTTGTACTCGGTCTCGATCCCCGACTCCTTGTCGAAGATCGTCCCCGTCAGGCTCTCCCCGGTCTTCACGGGCGCCCAGGTCTCGGGGAACCCTTCATCCTCGTCATCCTCGACGGTCTTCTTGCTCGATGCCTTCTTCACCACCATGATTCCTCCGTCCCTAGAGTTCGGCCTTCTTGGTGGCGATCGCCTTCTTCAGCGTCGCCTTGTCCATGGTCCCGGTAGTTGCGGACCCTGTACTTCCTCCCCAGCGCGAGCAGGGTATCGCTGGGTTTCTCCACCTCTTCTTCCTCCTCCTCCTCGTCCTCGTCGTCCTCCTCCGGCATGGACACCTTCGTCGTCGTCGTCCTCCGCTTCGGCGCCGGGGGCTCCTCCTCCTCGACCACCTTGTCCACGAACTCCTGGACGGCGGCGACGATCGCCTTGGCCCACTCGGACTCGGCATCCTTGAGGTTCTTCTCCAACAGCTCCAGCTCCTCGACGTCGGCGGCGCGGACGTTCACCATCGTGGCGCCCACCTTCGCGGAGATCTGGAGTCCGTATCCCTCATCTGCCATGACACTCACCTCCTTGGACAGGTCCGGTTGCTCGGGTAGGTACAGCTCATCCTGAATAGGCCCTTGCAACGAGCTGGCAGTTCTTGTCGGGGCAAACTGGTCATGGATCTCCTTCATGGACAGGAACAAGTGGAAGGGGGACGGTGCGGGTGTCTTCCCGGTACTTCCCGTCCGCACCCAGCAGGACGACCCGGGTTCCCACGACCGTCCCCAGACCAAGCTCCCCACACAGCCCGTGCATACGCCTGGAGCTGGATCAGGTCATCGATGTACGCGGGACCCCCGCCGTTCGCGTAGGTCCCATCCTTGCGGGCGCCGCCAGCGGGCTTGTGGCTCTTGTAGTCGATGACCTCCAGGAAGGGCTGCTCCTCGGGGAGAGGATGACGCCCGTCAGGAGCAGTCGGCACCTCGCGGGCGAGGTCGAGCGTCCCCTGATACCCGTACCGCAGGGACCAGACGCTGCGCTCCGGCCAGGACTGGCCGATGCCGAACTTGTCCTCGTTGTCGATCCACCAGCGGGCGGCGGCGAGGTTCCAGGCCGTTGGCTGGAGCGCCTCTTCGAGACCCTCGTCCTGTGCCTCGTCGACGAGGTAGACGACGCCCTCGTCGGTCTCGACGGCGGTGAGGGAGCCGAGGGCCAAGCGTTCCAGGATGTCGTGGCCCTCGGTTCCACGCCCCCCGGCCTCATCCCTGACCGTGTTGGGGGTGTGGGTGGAATCTTTCTTAGTGTCCTCATACAGCTCAAGGAGGTCAAGCGCCTTGTTCTTCACGAGCCCCTTCTGGAGCGCGTAGTCCTCGATGCCCAACTTGTAGCCCCACCAGGCCATGCCGCCGAAGCCCAGGAGGTCCCTGATCGCCTTGATGATGTGGGTGACGCTGGGCAGGTGCATCTCCATCGGGTTGTCCCTCTTGGCGCCCGCCAGCTTCCAGGTGTAGGCGTTGCTCTCGCCCGCTGCCCTAGTCAAGGGGATCGAGCCCCCCGAACAGGTCCGTGACGACGTCGAGCGTCGGCTTCCCACGGCAGGTGCCCATCAACTGGTACCGCCAGTTGATGTCGCCCCCGATGTCGGGCAGGGTGCGGGGTGGCTTGGAAGTCTCGATCTGAGCCCGGAGCGACCCCGAAGGAGACGAACTTGATGTGCCCCAGCCAGACGCGGTCGTTCAAGTCTTCGTTCCGATAGACGGCCACGCCGTCACCTCGCTCCATCCAGCGGTCGATGAGCTTCATGGCCTCCTCGACGTATGCCTCATCGTCGGGCGCCTGCTCGTTCAGCAGGTCCAACACGTCCAAGCGGGTCAGGTTCTCGGTCACAGCTCCTCACGCTCCTCGTTCTCGCGCTCGATGATCTCGTCGAACGCCTCGCTGTCCCAGAGCTGGTCGATCTCGTCGTCGACCATCTGCTGGAGGTTCTCCGGCGGCACGGCGTCGACCTCGATCTGGAACAGGCGCCCGTACTTCTCCAGGAAGGGGATCCGGCCAGGGTGGTTCTGGAGCTTACGGGCCACCTCCGGGTTCGTGTTCTCCGGGAGCCCGAGCGCGGTCGCCTGGTAGTTCATGAGGGCGACCGCTGGATCACGTCGAAGTCGACGTGCTTCAGGATGTTGGCCTCGATGCCCTCCCCCGCCGGGTCGAGGTCACCGACGTACAGGAGGATGGACTTGCGCCCGTCACGCCCGCAGGTCGTAGTTGATCGACCTCTCGTTAGCCCTCTGAGTGCCAGCCACCCACCACCAGTACCGGGATTCCCCGCTCTTCGAGCCAGGTCTCCAGGAGCGCCGACAGCGCGTCCTTCTCGCAGCCGACGTAGATGTTGAACTCCTGACCGATCGTGTGGTCGAGGCGGAACTGCTCCTTGAGCCACAGAGACCGTGTTCGGAGTTCTCGAAGTAGAAGGGGCGTGCGATGTCCGCGCGCCGGTCGACCAGCGCGGGGAACTCATCGAGGCGCCTCGCCTTCGCCGTCTCCCGCGACAGCCCTTGTAGGCGTTGTGCAGGTTCGCAGCGTCTCGTCGGCGACGAGCCGGTAGAACAACTGCCTCAGGGTGACGCCGGGTCGCGTAGCCGTTCACGACGTCTGCCGCGTGAGGCAGGACTTCCTGCCACTTGATCATCGTTCTCTCCGTCCCTAGATCGGAGGGTCAGTCTAGGTGTCGCGGGACGTGTCCACAACCACAAGATGTAGTGGTCAAAGTTTCCTGAGCCACAAGATGCAGAGATCGCCCAGGTGGCTATGGGGAAATACAAGATGATAGTAAAGCTGCCTTACCAACTTTGGGTTGTCGCGGGTTGACACACCTGCTTATGCTCCGCCCCGGTCTCCGGGTGAAGAAGACGAGATAGGCGCCACTCCACTCCACCGGAGATAAGCTACATCGGGACGGAAAGGACGGAGAATGAAGCTTCGCGTACTCGACCTCTGCTCTGGTCTTGAAGGTTGGACCCAGGAGTGGAAGCGCGGGGCCACATCGTCACCACCCTGGATAACGATCCTCGGTTCGGCGCCGACATCTGCGACGATATCCGAAAGGTCCGGTTCGACCGTGGTGAGTTCGACGTCATCCTGGCGAGCCCTCCCTGCGAGCTGTTCTCCACCGCTGGCTGGCATCAGCATGCGTGGAAGATGTCCGGGGACAAGAAGCTGGGGACCAGCACTACCTCCCGGTCAAGCCCGCTGCTCACCTCGCCATCGAGATCGTCTCAGCCGTGGTGGACATCATCACCGAGGTCCGCCCGAAGCTCGCGATCGTGGAGAACCCGCGTGGTCTCCTCCGACAGCTTGAGCTGGTCCCGGGCGTCCCTCAGACGGTCTGGTACTGCCACTACGGGGAGAAGCGTGCCAAGCCCACCGACCTGTGGAAGTTCGGCGCCGCCCGCCTCTTCAAGTTCGAGCCGCCATGCCATAACCGGCAGGCTCATCACTCAAGCGTCTGCTGCTGCCGTGACCACAACGCGGCACCCCGTGGCTCCATCACGGGGACGCAGGGCATGACACCGCCAGGGCATCTCTGATCCCGGCGCCGCTGGCGTCATCGGTTCTCGACCAATCTGAGGAGGCATCGACATGATCTGGTTCATCGCGTGGCTCGTCGCGGTCAGCATCATCATCCTGTTCTTCATGGGGGCCAGCGAACGGCGGCATCCCCGTGGCTGATGTATCCCAACCTGGGACGGAGGGGAGGTAATAAGCATGGGAGCCCATTGGAAGACCGTCATGCGTGAACACGGCTTCGATCCCAGCGTCGTGGAGAACGCTCCACGTCGGCTAGGTCGGATCGAGGGTGTGGTCAGCCTGCGTGACATGAAGGGCGCCGTGATCGGAGATGGATCGAACTGCTCCGGGGCGCGGTGCCTGAACCGGGAGCTGAAGCAGAGCCTCATCGCGAAGGGGATCCCCTTCAAGGAGGGGGACCTGTTCATCTTCGTCGGCGCATCCCGTGCGATCGTCGCGTGGCGTAATGCGCGGCGTGAGTACGGGTACCGGTTCATCGTCAATGGCTTGCCGAAGGCGCAGGACCGTACCATGAACGTCGCTGGGGAGATGATCGCTCTGCGACCCCCACAGCTCTTCAAAGAGGACCGGCAAGCAGCAGGGCACCAAGAAGGGCCAGAAGTCGAAGAAGACGACTGGCCGGAACAAGCGCACGCTCGCAGCTCAACTACGCGGGGCGGCGTAGCGTGAAGAGACCTCTGGTGGGGCTGGGTGAGGTTCCGACCTCCTTTCGCAGCCCAGCTCCACCGGAGTCCCGTGGCATCCTGGTTGACCTCGAATGGTCCGCTGACCGCGTCCTCGCGGTCGGCTGGCGCCGAACCACCGAGGCTCGCTCATGGGTCGCTCGACCCGGCAACGTGCCACGCGAGGTCTGGGACATCTTGTCGGACCCGGACTCGCATCTGATCGAGTTCACACACCTCTGACGCCATCAAGCTGATGTCCACCGGGCGCGACGTCGCGGGCTCCATCATCGACCTTCAGGTCATGGCCTGGGTCATCAATGAGAACCAGAAGCTCGATCTCGAGCATCTCGTGAAGCGGTACCTGCATCAGGACATGGACAAACGCCTGCGGCGCAGGGCGAACGGGGTGTGGTTCCTTCGGGATGATCATGTCCTGGTCCCGATCGAACAGGCGCCTCGCCTCCAGCTCAGGAAGTACTGCCGTGAGGACGTGGTCGCGGAGACCGACCTCTACATCAAGCTGGTCGACCTGCTGATGAAGCGAGGGATGCTGGAGTACTTCATGCAGGAGGAGGTCCCGTTCACACACGCGTGCTGGTGGAGATGGAGCTTGCGGGGATCCCCCATCGACCTGGAAGCATCGGAGTCTCTGAGGGTAGAAGTGGAGGAGGCGCATGGGGAACTAGAGGCGACCCTCCGGTCGCAGGGACGGCTCCCCGAGGTCTTCAATCCCGGATCCCC
The DNA here is from genome assembly GCA_963556255.1 of Allolobophora icterica. Classification (NCBI taxonomy): domain Eukaryota; kingdom Metazoa; phylum Annelida; class Clitellata; order Crassiclitellata; family Lumbricidae; genus Allolobophora; species Allolobophora icterica. The sequence goes on along the minus strand of CAUVYU010000127.1, from coordinate 3,550 downwards.
ACAGCAGGTCGCTGAGTACCTGTTCTCGAAGCGGTGAAGGTCCGGGGCCGGATCCCGAGCAGTCAAGCGGACCAGCCCCCGAAGGGCTTCACGGTCGAGAAGGTGGGGAGGCTGTGGGCAACCGGGGTCTGGTCATTCCGTGGCCTGGGGCTCCGCCACGGGATGCTGTCGGAGGAGACGGGCCAGCCATCCACCGGCAGACGGCCCTGATGATAGACCCGGCCACCCGGGACCACCCGTGGGTGTCCACGTTCCTGGAGTGGCAGAAGCTCGACACGCTGTTGAACCGTGTTCCTGCGGAAGTTCCCCAAGCTCGCTCGCGACGGTCGCCTGCACTCCCACTTCAAGCAGACCGGGACCAAGACCGGTCGCCTGTCCTCCAGCGACATCAATCTCCAGAACCTCCCCGCTCGCGGTGAGCTGGGCAAGAAGGTGCGCGGGCTGTTCCGAACCGATGAGCCCACCCCTTCATCATCGGGGACTTCAGCCAGCTTGAGACGCGTCTGATGGCGCACCTGAGCCAGGACCCCGAGCTGATCCGCTACTTCAGGGAGGAGCGAGACCCCTTCATCGAGCTTGCGACCCGCCTCTACGACAAGCCGATCGGCGCCGACGACCCCGAGCGCGGCATCATGAAGAACGTCTGGTACGCGATGAACTACGGTGCCTACCCCGACAAGATCTCCGAGATGGTGACGATGGCGGGCTTCCCGCTCATGGTGGATGAGGCGAGCGGTATCGTGGATGAGCTTCACCTCCTCATCCGGTCTACTTCGACTGGCGCGAAGACCTGATCGCGGGAGCGAAGTCGGACGGCTACGTCACCACCATCGGTGGTCGGCGCCGCAACATCAGGTTCACCAAGGACATGAGCTGGAAGGCCGAGAGCACGGGGAGAGGGCTGCGGCGAATGCCGCCGTGCAGGGCTCCGCCGCCGACGTGGTGCGGCGAACGATGGTGGGGTTCCACGGCCTGGGTCGGACCTACCTCCAGCTCCTGCTCCAGGTCCACGATGAGCTTATGTACCAGTACAGGCTGTTGGTCTCCTATGCCCGAGCCCGCGACGATCTCCGGGAACTCCAGCGCATGGGTGAGACCGGCCACGGGTATGACCTGTCCGTACCGCTCGTATTCCGCCCGAAGCAGGTGCTAACGTGGGCAGACAAGTAGGGAGGTAGGTCGTGGTCAAGATCCGAGAGGTGGACAGCTACGATGAGCTGACGGTCGATGAGCTGAAGGATGAGCTGTCGAACCGTGAGCTGCCGGTATTCCGGCGCCAAGTGCCGAGCTGGTCGCGAGACTGGAGGAGGACGACATGGCAGAGGAGAAGGCCGAGAAGGGTCCGGGTCGTGGTACAGTCCGGCAGCGGAGAAGGCTTCGAGGCGAACCAGAGCGCCCAGATAGCGAGCGCCACTCAGGAGGTCGCGGAGCTGAAGGCTGAGGCGAAGCAGAACACCGCCGACGTCAAGGACATCCTGCCGCGTCTGACCGCGATCGAGGAGAGGCTCTCGAACGCTGGTCTGTAGCATCAGGCTTTCCCGGTGGCCGCTGGCGTCGAATGTCCTTCCCCGGTGCTGGCCTGGATCCGGGAACGCAAAGAGCCCCCGAGGGAATCCCCCCGGGGCTCTCTTGTGTGGCGAACCCTACTACCTCTTCTTGCCCAGCGTCGGCGCTCCCATCGTGGTGATGGTGTAGACGCTGCCCTTGCGCTTGCCGCGTTTGCCCTTCTTCGCTTGGGCGGCACCGGGAAGTCCAGGGCGTCGGCGATCTTGCGTGGGTCGTACCCCTGGTCGAGTAGCTCCCGGGCCAGCTTCACCCGGCCCACATACAGCTTCGCCTGCCGCAGGAATTCCGCAGCCTCCTCATCTGTCGCTGAACTCATCTCATCCTCTCTCCTGGTAGTCCTCCCAATCCATCAGCGCCATCACGATCTCGGCGCATGACAGACACACCTCGGGCTCATGCAGGCTCCTCTGATCCGACAGAGGGAACACGTTCCCTCCGCATAGCGGGGCGCCCCCACGGTTCGCGACGTCCCAGGTGTGGACCGCACCGTCGCTCGCGAGGTACGGCTGGACGGCTTTCACGGTGTCGTCCCGTACATCTCGCAATGACCGGCATACGCGTTCCAGGTGCCACCATGCAGGACGCAGTCGAGGGCTCGATCGGCCATCACATCGGATGGGCTGAACGGCGTGGTCCCCGCCACACCTTCGACGGGGCCTGACTCGATCGTGACCTTGCTGAACGCCACCGCGAGCATGAGCCCGACGATGATGATGGCGGCGGACGATCCAGGCTGTCTGCTGGTTCGTCATCAGTACTGCACCCCTCGCGAGTCGACGAAGCCCGTAGGGGGCTCGCAGTCCTCGCACTCCTGGCTCATGGGGGACGCCGTGGATGCAATGGCTCTCGTAGAGCCTCTGCCTCTCGTTCATCCTCTCCACCTCCCTGTTTCTCGAGCCTGTTGGCTCTCGGAACCCCCTGCGATGCAAGGGGTTCCGGGTACCCGACAGACGCTATGCCGCAGCCAGGACCGCGTCCATGATGACCCTGATCTGGTCATCGTTGGCAGCGGTCTGGTTGCCCAGCGCGTTCGCCTTGTTCCGCTCCACCCGGGTCGCGCCCTTCACGGTCGCGATGTGGTGGGAGAACGTGTTGAACGCCTGCGCCACGCCCCAGCCGGTACCGGCCCAGGGTGCGACACGCTGGTCGTTCGCGTACAGGTTCCTCACCGCGTCCTGCTTGCCCAGGGCCAACGTCAGTCCACGCGTGGACTTGCTGGGCTCCGTAGGAAGCGGGAAGACCCGGTCCACGATCTCGTCGAACTGCTTCTTGGTGACCTCGGTCTCCAGCAACTGCTCGATCTCCTCCTGGATGGCGTCCTTCGCCCCCCAGGAGCAGGCCGAGGGCCTCCCCGAGCCTCCTGCACCTTGCCACCCCGAGAATCGGGTGTGCTTCAGCCGGAAGGTCGGTGTGCCCTCGCGCAGAGCAGCGGCGCGGGTGTTGTCGCAGACGACGATCGTGGAGACCAGCTTGTAGGTGGTCGCGATCGATCCGTCATACGACGTGGTCGCCAGGAGTTGCGGGCGGAACTCGACGTCCCCGGCCTTGAAGTTCTCCGGGAGTTCGAAGCTCACCCATGCCTGGGCGCCCTTACGGAGGAGACCAGCCTGGCCGATGCCAAGCTCCCCCGCCATGCAGGATGTTGCTGGCGTTCTCCAGGAGCCACTCCTTGTACGCGTGGCCCTTGTAGCCGTCGGAGAAGACTCCGAAGACCCGCGCCGGGGAACGGTGCGCCCGGACCCGCGACCGTGGCTTTCAGGTCGGGGATCTCGAGGTAGTTCCTTCCGATCCTGGGGGTCGCGTCGAGCCTGAACAGCGGGCTCTCCTCGACGTCCCAGTCGAACAGCCGACGAAACGACGTCCTCCACGGGGATCGCGTCCTCGTAGTGGTTCGGCTCCGTACCTTGGAGCGCCTCGACGTAGGTCCAGGCGTTCCCTCGGACAGATGTGTAGCCGACCAGCGTGAACTGGTTCAGCCACTCCA
>CAUVYU010000126.1:0-20698 GCA_963556255.1 Allolobophora icterica | reverse complement strand
TCATTAGGCGCTCCACAGACAACGTAGGGCCACCATCACCACGAAAGGCACCACCACCACCACCTACCACCACCAGCTACCACCACCACCACCGACCACCACCACCACCAGTAGCAAGAGCAATCGACGCGGCTACGGCGACCAATCAGAACGCCGCATTCATCTCACGCGGACTACACATCGTGGCCTAGAGCATCGCATGCAGTTCCGGGAACAGTACAGTGGCGCTGCTCAGCGACGGACGGTGGTTCTCGAGCTATAGACTCTTTAGCCACTGGTTATAGCTTCTTAGAGGCGGACGGAGCTATCCACCTATCCGGCCAGGCCAGTCCCTCAAGCCATCCGACACCTTAGCGACCTCATATAGCGCCAGATGATTTCGTAATGGACTGGTTGTCAGTCTGGCGCCACCTGGCGGGCGCCTTCATCCTAACTGGTGAGTTTTTAAGTCGTCATATGGTTCGGATACGTTTCGTTAACTCGTGGATTTTTTGGCCGAGTTTAACAGGCTGTTGTAAACGTAAATGTGACCTAGTTTGTTACGTAAATGGTGACCTAGTTTGTTACGTACATGTGACCTACTTTGTTACGTAAATGTGACCTGCTTTGCGACGTAAATGTGACCTGCTTTGTTACATAAATGTGACCTACTTTGTTACGTAAATGTGACCTACTTTGCTACGTAAATGCGACCTACTTTGTTACGTAAATGTGACCTAGTTTTTTACGTAAATGTGACCTACTTTGCTACCCAAATGTGACCGTACACTGTGGGAAGATGAGACGAGGGCGAGGACTGGCCATCCGCCGTTCTACGCCGACTGGCTTAAGGGACTGCTCATCGTCTGTCTGTCTGTCTGTCTGTCTGTCTGTCTGTATATCTGTATACCTGTCTGTCAAACCTGCCTGCCTGCTACACTTCTCATCTCCTAAACTGTCTAGGGTAGAGTAGGGCTTCGGCTCATGTTGATATTACATTTTTCTGTCTTGCTCGATGTCTCTCTGCATATCTGCCGGCATTCGCGCGTATCTTTGGCCTTGTATGTCTCGTCTGTCTGTGACAAATATCTCCCTGTTTGCATCTCTCTGTCTCTGTCTGTCTGCATATCTCTGTCTGTCTCTCTGTCTGTCTCTCTGTCTCTGTCTCTCTGTTTTCTGTCAATCTGACCTCTCCTTCATTTAACCTTTCTTCATGCAGCGTTCCACCCACGACTGAAAACCGAACTCTTCAAGCTATCCAAGACTAATTCTACTCCTGCGCCACCACAAGACCACCATCATCACCGAGTACCACCGTAGCACCATACAGTCTCCTGGCTCGACCTCCACGGATTCTGACCTGGCACCGGAACGGATAAACAACCTGACAAAAAACGGACTTGAATTGATACACTGCTAGGATAAACTGGTCTCCCTCACGTGGCGTTTGTGAGGTGTTTAGGAAAGTAGATTTACACTACATTACAAAAGATCGTCTACCTGTGTCTTTTTCCATGTCTGATAATCACTGCTAACAAACATTTCATTGTTTCATTGTTGGGCTATACAATCGTTTTTCTCTGTAGCGGTTTCAATCAATGCCGTCGGAAAAAAATACTGGCGCTGCATAAATTACTTACCTTACGCGGTTCGGTTAACGGGTAGCTGAAGAACCGGTAATGTAATAATAACTGAATTTATGTAGCGCTGTCGTCGAGTACAGCTGCGGGGAAGTGCTGCTGTCAGCACAGAGCAGAGAAGATGTCAACAGTAATTGCGCGTCTGGAAATTAATTTCCAAGGTGAGCTGTCCGCCTCTCTAGATGCGTCTTTGTACCTGTGTTTGGATCTTTGTCTATTCATGGGTTTATAATTCTATGTCTCTGTCTCTGTTTGTCTCTCTGTGTGTGTCTGTCTCTTTCTCTCTGTCCATCTTTCTCTACTCTCTCTCTCTCTCTCTCTCTCTCTCTCTCTCTCTCTCTCTCTCTCTCTCTCTCTCTCTCTCTCTCTCTCTCTCTCTCTCTCTCTCTCTCTCTGTCTGTCTGTCTGTCTGTCTGTCTGTCTGTCTCTCTGTATCTGTGTCTGTGTCTGTGTCTGTGTGTCTCTCTCTCTCTCTCTCTCTCTCTCTCTGTCCCTCTCCTTCCATCTGTCCCCTCTCTCTGTGTTTGTATCTGTCTCTCTCCTTCTCTGTCTCCCTCTGCCTGTCTCTGTCTCCCCTTCTCTCTGCTCTCTCCTTCCCTCCCTCCCTCCCTCCCTCCCTTATCTCTCTCTCTCTCTCCTCTCTCTCTCTCTCTCTCTCTCTCTCTCTCTCTCTCTCTCTCTCTCTCTCTCTCTCTCTCTCTCTCTCTCTCCCTCCCTCCCTCCCTCCCTCCCTCTGTCTTTGTGACCTGATTTTATCTGTGTGCCTGACTTCCAGTCTGGGTGTCTGTCTGTCAATTAGCCTCAATGTGTCCATTTTTGTCCATGTTTTTGTGACGTCTGTATGCCTGCGTTTGCCTGAATTTCTCCGTTGCTGTGTAGCTTTGTGTGTGTGTGTGTCAACCTGGATCGCTCTGTCTTTCAGTCAGTCAGTCAGTCAGTCAGTCAGTCAGTCAGTCAGTCAGTCAGTCAGTCAGTCAGTCAGTCAGTCTGTCTGTCTGTCTGTCTGTCTGTCTGTCTGTCTCTCTGTCTGTACATCGGCTTGTGTGTCTGGAGTAGGTGTCTTGGTATATCTGTATGCTTTTATGTGCTTGTATCTCTGTTTGTGTATGTGTGTCTGTATATTTGTCTCTGTCTGCCTGAGTCTGTCTTTGTCTGTGTCCGTCCGTCTGTCTGCGTCTACCATTGTATTTTCCCTTGGGGAACAATGAAGACCCGTCTATTCCTCAAACGTCCTTCCATCCACTTCTCCGCTGCGTTTATTGTTTGGCGCAGCATAAAGCCTGGAGAAAAGGAAAATATCCTCCGATAAGGTGGCTGCCAACTGTCCGGTATTCGCCTGGACAGTCCCGGAATCGGCCTTGTGCGTCCCGTATCCCGGATTGATCCCAAATCGTCCCGGGAATTGGTATAAATATCCGCTTGACCAAATGCTGTTCTTGTTCTCGTATACGCCTCTACACTAAATTCCAACAGCCGGTCGTAAATAAGTTCTACAGATAAGAGTGCTGAGAGGGATCATAGAATAGATGGTAGTTAGATTAGTAATCTATCCTCTGTGGAACCGTGTGTAGCGTGAATATAATTATAGCTTATAGCGAATTGTTTAAACCGCCATTAGCAACTATATGGTAAACTAGAGTATTTACCCGTCATAATATGACGGCAGTGTATATAGGCCTATATATGTATCGTTGGTTAAAATCACGATGTAAGAACCATGGTTAAAATGCTCTGATCGCCGTCGTCAAGACCGCAGTACTGACGTCACAAACGGTTTCTGTTTCACAATAGAACAGAAACCGTTTGTCACGTAGCGTTTATCGACAGACACACGCTCTATGGATATTATATGTATATATTGATAATGGCATAGGCCCTATACAGTGACTATGCGAGTGTCCCAGATAGCAAAATCAACAGTTGGCAGCCCTAATCTCTTCATATCCCTTGCAGCTTTTGAGGGCTTCCTACAATGCGCTTTATAAAGTCCAGATACATAGATGCATACAAGAACAAAGGTCATATTTTTTCCATCACTCTCCCGTCCCTTCCTCGGCTCAGGGTGTGACGTGCAGTTCAGTTGACGGCTTTCACAGAGTCAAATAACTGAAGGTCAAATTATTTCCTAACCCTCGACGCGTGTGTGTCTTCTTCGGCGCTGCACGTCGTTATAAATCTATCAGAAATCTCGCGGACTAGATTAGTTATCGATCCAACGAATCGATAGCACACGAATTGATCCCTTACCGCGCCGCAACTTTTACTTATCCCGATCCTATCACGGGCCTCTTCTTTCCCCCTCAAAAGGCACGCCGAAAGAAAAGCATTCTTATCGCAGAAACCCTCTCGTCCGCATCGTTTTATTGTTTTTGACTTGCGCTGGGCGATATTAGACGTCGCTGCCGGTATTTTATCGGACGTGGGCGCGGCGCCTCCGCGGAAAGAAAAATTGTTTCGTCGCAAGAATTTTATAGCGCTTATCGACGCTGATGCGTTCCTTGTCGCCCCGAATTGCGAAGAAAACGAGAAAATAAGATGATCAATTAGGGATTTATTCTGTTGGTGACTTCAGTTCGCCGAACAGATATATATTATTTAAAAGAGGCGATGAAAACTCGACTTAGCAGTAAAAGTAAGTGGTTTCGGAGATGTGAGCTATAGCGTGGATCACTCTAATTTGAAAATCCACCAGCGCCCCATGGTTAGGGATCGTAATTCTGATCGTAAACTCAAAATTTATAAAGCGCTACTCTAAAGCTAGGTGCAGGGCACCGGCTTGTTCACGAGCGCTGCGTCGTATCAGACGGGTTGTACAGAGATCGAAGTCCAGTGGAGGTCTGAATCAGGTTGTCATCAGAGAGACCAGAGAGAGGAGCGGTTGTTAAGGTGGATTTCGTTGAGGATGAGAAAGCTTGGATGGCAGAGGATTGGATGGATTAGAGTTGAAAGAAGTGAGACTTGAGGAGGAGTGTCCGTGAATGAAGTAAATACCAAGTTTAGTAATCTCGGCCAGTGTGGGAATTGTAGAAAAAGACGGGGGGGGGGGGTTGAACATTTATCCGTATTTTGCAAAATGATGTCAAGAAATATTGGAAAGCAGCTGATTTCAACGTAGCAGTTCTGCAAGTCAGACTCAAATCAAAATCAATTCCTTTGTTGAGAAAATTCATAAATGCATACATGATATACCATCGAAATGTCTTCCATTTTCGGAGACTCAGAGTCAAATAATGCTAAATCACACTGGCACAACTGAGGGTTGGAAACGACCCACCTGGGGTGTGCAATAAAGACTTAACCGTGGGGGTCCTAAGAAAGACAAGCGGAGTGAACCCCCAATTCCCGACAATTCCCACCCTGCAGCAAGGATTTAAAAAATGCAAGGAATCAACAAATGCAAGGAACAGAACATTTAGCAATATCTTATGCATGGCGTTACTGTATACGTGACGTGCGGTAGATGAACAATGTTTTGGCTGTACAGTTAAACTCGAGCTTATAACAAGAGCGGTGCAGTTCAACAGAAATAAAATTTTTGCAAAATGTCATATCATGATAGACCCATGCATAACATCTTCTCTGTTTACATGGTTGTTTTGGAAACCTTTGTCTGTTTGCGCTAGATAAATCCCAGGTGACGATTACGATTACGTCACTGTAATACGGAGGCGTATATGGCCGCTTAATAAGAAGCAAGTTGTCTGCTTTTTGCTTTTTTTGCTTTTCGCTCCTCTGTGTTGAAGCCATACACAGCAAAATGCCAGACAGATCATGGAGGGATTGGGCAACAATTCCCGACACAGTATATATATTTACATAAATATATATAAATATATATTACAGCTGTGTTATAAATACGTGTATGTGTATATAAACATATCAATATCCATTATATATCAATTTTGTTTGTGCAGTATATATATATATATATATATATATATATATATATATTATATATATATATATATATATATATATATATATATATATATATATATGAAATATTTATATATGCATAGACCAATCTAAATATACAAGTATATAAATATATATACGCATACACACAGATATATACAGTATATATCCACATATAGGGCCTAATATGTACACATATATAAGTATATAATTTATGTACTTATATATATGGAGACCTTTTCAGCAGAAATTGGCATCCACTCTCGACCTATGTCAGTCATTTCTAAGCGTTCCTGGTCAACCGCTTCCCTCCTCCCATCGCCTGTTTCCCGTTCCACCTGTGTGTATGCTTGAATGTCCGTCCACCCAACCGTGTGTGCGTCTGTCTGTCTCTGTCTGCCTGTCCGTCTGTCTGTTCCTTCCTGAGATTCCCTTATAAAGGAATCGATTGTCGCTTGTTTTCCGTAATAATCTGCAGCACTCGGCACTCCATAGCGCCACGTGCTCCTCTAATGCATGCATCTATATATACCATGTTTTTAGAAATATATATTTATATATATGCACTGTGTCATATATATATTATATATAAGCACTAAATTTATAGATATTGCCACACTGCTGAATCTGTGTCATTCTAGACAGAGGCAGAGAGAAATGGAGAGAGAGACAGACAGATAGACACACAGACAGACAGACAGACCGCGAGAGAGTCACGCACAGACAGAGACAGACAGAGATAGACAGACAGAGAGAGACGAAGACAGAGACAGAGAGAGACCGTATACGTGCTACACTGTAAAAACGGTTTCTGTAAATTTACAGTAGAAAGTACTGGCAGCAGTGTTGCCAGTACTTTTACCGTAAATTTACAGATTTTCTGTAAAAACTTTACCGACTTTTTCTGTAAAATTTACAGATTTTCTGTAAAAGCTTTACCGACTTTTTCTGTAAAACTTTACCGACTTTTCTGTAAAATTTACAGATTTTCTGTAAAAGCTTTACCGACTTTTTCTGTAAAACTTTACCGACTTTTTCTGTAAAATCTACAGTTTTCTGTAAAAATCTTACAGACTTTCTCTGTAAAATTTACAAATTTTCTGTAAAAACTTTACATACCTTTTCTGTAAATTTTACAGAATCTCTGTAAAATTACTACTGACCTATTCTGTAAATTTTACAGAAGTTCTGTTGAATAACTATTGACTTTTTCTGTATATTTACGGCTATTGGATGTAATTTCTGTTATAACTAGCCTGAAAATATACAGCTTTTCTGTAAATTTACAGTACAATCGCGGTAAAACTGTCATTTAAAAAGTTGTCTGCAAGGTAATTACGGGCTTTTTGTGGCTGACCAGCCACTGTTCTGTACATATAGGGGCTGCTGTGGTTAGGTTCTGTCATTTTTATTACATGCATACAATCTTTTACGGTCATAATCAATTAAAAAAACAAGATTATATTTGGCTGAACATTGAACTCTTGTTTCACACATGAAGAGCGGTCCCTCAAGCTAGCCCAAAGGCAGCCAGGGGAATGAAATGTTAGCAACTTTATTTTCTTCGCGTCGGCATAAGAAGGCGGATGGCCACTCCTCTCTCGCCGACTAATCTTCCCACCGACAGTTACTCGTTATAGCAGAGTTGACTATGGGTGCAGGTTGAGCAGAAATCTTCTCGAACCAAATTTCTGCCCTGGCTCCTGGATCTTAACCCTGACCTCTAGTTTGATAGTCCAACACACTAACCACTACACCATCGAGCACCCACACACATGAAATAACAAAAGTCATAATTCAATATCTATTGCACGTTCATAATCTCAGACCATGTCTATATCGCAATGATCCATTAAGAAAAAAAGAATAACATACAGCAAAACATAGAAAAAGGTCATTTCGTTCACCATGCAAAATAACAATGATCATAATTTCACTCTTTATTACCCATAGCGGTATGACAAAGTTGATATAAAAGATATAACAATGACGACTAACAAGCGATACAATAGCAGTGCATAGAGACAATAACCTAAGACAGACATGCTGGTGGACGGCTCCACAATCAGTAAAACCTGCTGGGTGTAGTCTTCGTTCCCATTCTCAGCCCCCCCAAATGTTATCAATTCCACACTATAATACAAGTTTGGTGAAATCTCTCAAGAGCATTTGTGAGATAGACTCTTTGGAAGAACGTTGATTTTCTTTCCATGATGTCTTGCCACCATGGTCCTTTTCGCCGATTGATTCCACAGAAAGACCTGACAACAAAAGTAAAAGTTCAATTAGCAGAATTAATTAAAAAAACTTATTTATAAGTGTAATGACACAATTATAACGTTTACTGGCAGTGTGCGATACCTTGGGATTAGCGAGCTGGTGGTGGGAAGATTAGGTGACGAGAAAAAGGATTTTGGCCACCCACTGTCAAATGCCGAGGCTAAGAAAATGAAGCTGCTAACACATCATACCCATATCTGCCCCAGGGAATTCCCTTCTTCTTACTGTAACTAGTCATATTAAAATCGTAATTTTAAATCAATAACAGACATGCTCCTGAGTAAATTGCCTTGAAGGAAAAATAAAAATGTGTGAGAGCAACAGTAATCAACTGTGTTTTGTAAGATGCTGAAAATGGTCATTAGTTCTATTTTCAACCAATCAATCAATCAGAATTTATATAGCGCTCCTTCAAGGTCTCTACTAGAGGTGCTCCCAACCCAGGCCAGGCGGAAGAGAATAGACTTGAGTAACTGATACAATGGGGAGGAAAGCAACCTGGGGAGGAGCTGCAAATCCAGAGGAAGCCCATTCCATGTGGATGGGCCAATCATGGAGAAAGCCCAGCGCTGCACAGGATCGAGCGAAATGATTAATGAGGTCCTCATGAACAGAAAGTTGGTGGAGCTGATAGAAGCATCAGCGTCTAAAGAACTATTGACAGATTTCAAAAGGTATGGTCATACTTGAATCAAGACAAGCATGACTTTGAAAGCAACGCAAACAAATTTGATTTTTTTACCTTCGATTGATGGACTGTTAATGTTGACACCCACCATTACACACGGATAGAATCGGATGCCTGTGTCTGTCAAAGTTCCTAAAGCAATACACAATTGTCAAGACTGAGAAAAAAACTGAAGACTGAGAAAATTCGTAATTTGTCAAGACTGAGACAAAACTGAAGACTGAGAAAATTCGTTTTAGAAATTACAAGAAAGGTAAGCAAAATTAAAGCAAACATCTCACAAGTGCATGAGATAACAGTGTTACCTGTCACTGAACATCAGGTTATCTAAAAAACATTATTAAAAAGATATATTGCTACACATGACAAGTTGACAACTCATGTAGTTCAAGGGACAGAGTCTACTGAACAGGTAGATGCAGTGTCGTATTGACACACTACATCTGCCTGTCATTACACTGTCTATTGAACCACATGAGGTGTCTAATGTTGACATTACACTTGTCTTACAGTGCACTGATCATAGAAACTCACAATATTATAATTCCTAAAAAACTGTACATGGAAATTATAATAGAGTTACACAGAATGACCCACTTTTTAGATACAGTGGTAGCTGAATGGCTAAGTATTTCTTTTGCAACAATGAAGTACGGGGTCAAGCCTCCTCTGAAACAGTTACTGTGTAAGGACCTTGAGCAAGTCCTTCACTCACAATTGCACAGTGCCATCGATTGATGCTCGGTCATTAGATAGTGGTGCTTAATAAACGCATAATAAAAATAACAATTGCAGTTTAAATCTACCTGAGACAGCTACTTCCATTGATGCTAGGGCACTTTATGAATGTATAATAATAATAATAATAATAATAATAATAATAATAATAATAATAATAATAATAATAATAATAATAATAATAATAATAAATAATAATAATAAATAATAATAATAATAATAATAATAATAATTGCAGTTTAAATCTATCCTGAGACAGTAACTGTGTATAGGGACCTTGAGCAAGTTTCTAACTTGCAATTGCTCCGGGCCATTGATTCTTAGTCATTACATAGTGGTGCTTAATAAATGCATAATAATAATTGCAGTTTAAACCTACCTGAGACAGCTACTGTGCAGGGACCTTGAGCAAGTCCTTCACTCACAATTGCTCAGCTTCATCCATCAATGGTGGATCATTAGATAGTGGTGCTTAATAAATGCGTAATAAAAATAACAATTGCAGTTTAAATCTACCTGAGACAGCAACTGTGTATGTGCAAGTCCTTCATTCACAATTGCTCAGCGGCACTTTATAAATGCATAATAATAATAATAAAAATAAAAATAATAATAATAATAATTGCATTTTAAATCTACCCTTAGACAGTTACTGTGTATAGGGACCTTGAGCAAGTCCTTCACTCACAATTGTTCAGTGTCATCCATTGATGCTTGGTCATTAGATAACGGTACTTAATGAATGCATAGTAATAATAATAATAATAATAATAATAATAATAATAATAATAATAATTGCAGTTTAAATCTACCCTCAGAGACCTTGAGCAAGTCCTTCACAAACAATTGCTCAGCATCTTCCATTGATGCTAGGTCATTAGAATAGTGGTGTTTAATAAATGCATAACAATAATAATTGCAGTTTAAATCTACCTGAGACAGCCATGGTACTGGTTAGTAATGGTGTTATGAACACAATTTCTTCACCTTAAATTGTGTTCATAACACCATTACTAACTTATTTGAACAGAAGTAGCGCTCTATTTCTATGCAATTCTGGGGAGGTCATGAAGTTTACCTTGTGCACGGATACCACTGACCCACCATAAACGTTTACCGAAATAGGTAGCACACACCAAACAGAAACAGACCAAACCAGAAAAAAACAGGTAAGCTTCATTCAGCGCATGAGCAAAGCTAAGTGGTGTAATGACTGAGTCAACTTTAGAAAGACTTGCACATGCAAAAAGAATAAAATTAAACAATAGGTATACAATCCTGCTTCATATCTACTTACAGTAACAACATTTACTGCAAGTCACAATAAAGTCACAATTCACAGCTGTAGTTGTGATGGCAACAGCATTCCAGCTTGGCCATTTTTACAAATTTCTGCAAAGATGTGTAGAGAGTCATAAGCTCCCTTTTCAGCATAGGTGGACTGAGGGAGAATAATATCCTTTCCCCATATAGTTTTGGGACCATATTCACATCAATTGTAATCATCCTGTAAAGGAGTACAGATTTCAAAAGGTATGCTCATAAATGGGTAAAGACAAGCATAAATTTGCAAGTAATATAATCAAATTGGAATTTCACCTTTGAATCAAGTGCAGCATAAACTACAATTCCATTGATGTACAGTATCCAACGTCAGTCATTCCAGAACTTCCTGAATAAATACAAAATTCCAGACTGAGAAAAGAACCAAAACTATTAGAATATTAGCATGTAAAGAACAAAATCCTCATCTGGCCTTTCCACATCCCAATGAGCTCTTTGCCAAAGATCCAGCCGCTGTAGCGTAAAAATTCATTATTAGTTCCATTACATTAGTAAATAGCAAGTAGCAATCAACTACTTGTAGCGTTCAATACAATGCCACTGCTTTGTCTTAATATTTTTGCTTTAGGCCTGCTGGACTTAAAAAGAATTGTGGCTTCGTGTTGGTGCCATATCGGACAAAGCCTTGTGCATTACACACTGATGCCATAGAAATTCATAATAACAATATACATTTTTAGCTTTCACCACAAATGTTCTGAATCTGGCCATAAGGTACACTTTTCTGTCATTTAATAAAATACTAATAGAAACACACCATACCCTATTCAGCATGGAAGGCCATTGATTCCATGGCAAACTTGCGCTATCGGGGTTCCTAGAGATGACCCAATTTCAAGGGGACTATGTATTACTATTTAAGCAGCCGTGTAGACTCGAAACATGCACAGTTTTAAAACAGTTAAGCTTTGTTTTAAATCAGTTAAACTTTGTTTTGCACCTTACTATAACATGAACCTGTTCGAATTGAACGAGATTTGCAAGGATGAGTTGTGTTTTGCAATATTTGCAAGACAAAAAATTCAGCATAGCAAAGTTTGAACATTTAACTTGAACATTCCAGCTTAAAATTTACCATAAATTTGCCTTAAGTGTTATAAGCGTCATTGATGCACAAGAAAACGTTCATGTATGGATATTAGTCAATAACTTGTTTTATTAAACCAGACGTCTTAGTGTTACGGTGAGACCTCATGTTATAGGCTACATACTCACCTTGCCAGGTTACACAACTAGGGACCCCTATAATGCAAGTTTGCCGATTCCATTAGACACAACTGAGGCCACCTGTAGAAAACAATTTTTAAAACTTTACACCATTTGAAGCATGCATATTTTATAGCAAATATTATTTTATAGAGTGGCCATTCATTGATCTTTTTTGTCATTATATTAATGACTTCCGACATTCTGATGATTATTGAAAATTCTAAATTCAAAGCTGAACTACTCCCATTTTGAAGAATCAACCTTTCACTTAATCAATAACTCAGTGTGTTATAGAATTTAAGAAACTAGATCTCTATACTAAATTTCACCACCTAGAACCACAATATGCCGTTGAAATGGGATGACTCCATGATGATATTCGCGCCGTATGTGGCAGCGGTCAGTCGCATTCGTTAAGCTCGTGTTTATTCTTCTATTTTTACCTTATTTTTAGCTCATATTTAGTTGTTCTTTGTAAAAATTGTTTTGTTTTTGACGCTCGTCTTTCTGGACTAGATTTCTCGTCTTATTTCGCAGGATATCTTAGTGTATTATAACACTTTAGGATGGATTTAAGCGTGGAATCGAGGCGTGCAACATACTCACGTGACCAGCTACTGAGTCTGCGTTGGGCAGGGCCTTCATTGACCCCCTGTACCTGCGTACGCATAAGCTCATTAATAACCACCAGAGCAAGTGCACGCGGGTGCAGGGGTGGCAAGCGTCGTCGCCCGGCTACGACGTACGCTGAGGCAGAGGGCACTGGCATTGCCGTTATCTCTGGCAATCGCCCTGTGCACCAACCTGTACACCGTTCAGCCGAGCGTATACGACAGAAGCCGAACATCTCATCGCCTGTTAGAGCTCTGACCCACACACGGACACAGCGTCATATCCATCAGCCGGCAAAACAACTCAGCTGTGCCACTTTCAATGTTCGTTCCTTGCCCAATAAGCTAGAGGCCCTAAAAGAGCTCGCTTCAGATCTGGACATTCCTGTTCTGTGTTTGACCGAGACCTGGCTCGACGACGACTCTGTCGACCTCAGACGACTACGGACACAGGGCTACCAGGTGCTGGAGCGTGCTCGGCCTAGACAGCCTAAGAACAACACGCGAACGGCAAGTGACACAAACCATGGCGGGGTTGCCATCATTGCTCCAACTGACATCCGTTTGACTAAACTAAACGTCGGCAGCCCGCAGTCCTTTGAACATCTATGTGCACGCGTTACCAGCAAGGGTTCTTCAGTTGTTGTCCTACTGCTGTATCGGCCTGGGTCTACTGCTGCCACCCAAGACTTCTTCAGTGAACTTTCATCCATGCTGGAAAGTCTGGCGGTATTGACGGACCCTGTGATCGTAACGGGCGATATCAACATCCGCCTCGATCGCCCTTCCGACCCACTGTGCATTCAATTTACCAATGTCATAGAGTCGTTCGGTTTCACCAACCATGTACATGAACCAACGCATGATAAGGGAGGCATTCTGGATGCTGTCATAACTAGGAGTGACCTCCAAGCTCCAACCATTGGCGTGATCGACACCGGTCTGTCCGACCATCGACTCATCAAATGGTCCACAGATCTACGACGACCACCACCAATCTATGTCACTGAAACTCGCCGGTCTTGGAAGTATTTTCAGGTCGACGAGTTCCGCTCGGCTATTCAGGAGTCGCCTTTATGCGACACAGACTTCATTAACTCTCTGGACGCCGATCAACTGGCAAGTGTCTACGACAGCGTCATCGCCAGCATTCTCGATAGGCTGGTCCCTCTTCGTAAGGTGACCATCCGTAAGAGACCATCCGATCCCTGGTTCAATGACGTCTGTCGAGACCAAAAGAAGCGAGTGCGGCGCCTAGAGCGCCGCGTACACAGTGCCAAGACTGAGGCGGCCAGATCTTTGCGTCGTGCAGAATGGCTCGAAGGGAGCCGGCAGTATCGCCATACCTTAAACACCAGACGGTCTGATTTCTGGCTACAGACGATCAAGACCCAGCGTTCTGCACCTCGCAAACTCTGGCAAACGATTGATAAGGTGCTTGGTCGGGGACGCACGCCAGCGGACAATCTCATTTCAGCTGACGAATTCCATCATTTCTTCGACAAGAAAGTTGCTGATGTGAGAGAGTCCACCGCCGACGCTGCTGACCCAACCTATTCAACCACATCTCACCGCCTATCTTCGCTCTCGCCTGTTTCCGTCGATGACATTCTGGGCCTTATCCAGTGCACTCCAAACAAGCAGTCAACGGCCGACCCGCTGCCTACGTGGCTGCTAAAGGAATGCGCCGGTACTATTGCCCCATTTGTCACTCAACTGGTCAACCGTTCCATCTCAACTGGCAGAGTTCCAACGGCCTTCAAAGTTGCAACCATAACTCCGCTACCAAAGAAACCTGGCCTAGACACCGCAGATGTAAAAAACTATCGACCAATCTCCAACCTGTCTGTTCTGTCTAAAATGCTGGAACGGGTTGTAGCCAGGCAACTTGTAAACTACCTCAACATCAACCAGTTGTTCCCCGACAGACAGTCAGCCTACCGTGCTTTCCATTCTACTGAGACGGTTCTTGCAGATATGCTGTCTGACATTCTTCTAGCGATTGACTCTGGAAACTTCTCTCTTCTTTCTCTTCTAGATCTGTCTGCTGCATTCGATACAGTCGACCACGACATTCTGCTTCGTCGACTGCACTTGTCTTTTGGTATGTCATCTACTGCGCTAGAGTGGATGACGTCTTACCTAACTGGCAGACAACAATGTGTCCGCCATGCCGGCTCCTCTTCCACACCAACTATCCTCACCTGTGGCGTCCCTCAAGGCTCAGTCCTGGGACCCATTCTTTTCCTCCTTTACACTGCTGACATCTCGACCATAATATCCAACCACGGTCTGCAGGGTCATCTCTACGCGGACGACTCACAGGTCTACGGATTCTGTCGTCCTGATTCCACCGACGTACAGCGTCTGCGGTCCAAGTCAATGAGCTGCATCAGTGACATCGCCGACTGGATGAAATGCAATCGACTGCAGCTCAATTCATCGAAGTCAGAATTCATCTGGTGCTCGTCCTCACGCAGGGTGGAAAAATTAGATCGAAGTCCTTTCGTCATTGGTGCGGATGCTGTCGAGCCAAGGAACGAGGTTCGCGACCTCGGCCTTTACCTCGACAGAGACCTATCAATGACGTCACACATCACAGGGCTTGTGAGGACGAGCTTCGGAATTCTGAGACAGCTGAGAGCTGTTTCTCGGTCTCTCACACAGGACGTAACTCGCCATCTGGTGCAAAGTTTAATCCTGAGCCGAATCGATTACTGCAATGTCGCCTTTGCTGGCTTGCCACAGCGCAGTATCATTCGGCTTCAGGCGGTCATCAACGCTTCTGCTCGCCTGGTCATGAGACTTAAAAAGTTCGACCACACCACAACCGCGATCCAAGATCTACAGTGGCTCAGAGTAGGCGAGCGGATCAAGTATAAGCTTTGCATCATGGTGCACAAATGCCTGAATAACTGCGCACCACGCTACCTCGCAGACAACATCAGGCCGCTATCGGACGACCCTAATCGGTCGCGATTGCGATCAGCAAAGTCCGCTGGTGTATTCGTGCCAGTGACAAAAACCAAAATGGGCGATCGAGCCTTTCGGGTCGCTGGCCCGCGTGCTTGGAACAGTCTTCCTGCTGATATCCAGGAAGCCAAAAGCATCTTTGATTTTAAGAAACAGTTGAAACTTTACTTGCTAACCAAAACCACCGAGCATTAACTTTTGCGCTGACAGTAGACTGTGTGCGTGCGTTTTGTGAAGCATCCTAGAAGTAGCTTGCTACCAACGATGCTATAGAAATTGTCGTTATTACAATTACAATTACAATTACAATTACAATGCAAGAACGATGTACGAACAAAGGAAAATTGTCCACTCACCCTTCAATTACCTCGTTGCACTCACCGCGTGGTTGCCGTTTGGTGTCTCTGTCACTCACCCATTTCTGTACACTGCGCATTTGTCAGATTTGCACTGCTGTTTCAAGTTTAATGTTTTACTTAAACTAATCAGCTAGCTACAATATTTTAAACGAGAAAAATTATTATCAATTCCCTTCATCTGTCCGCCATGTTCGTGAGTTGCGTGAGCCTGTCTATATATTAAAGAGTCCATTAGTCTCTGACGTCACGCAAAATTTATGCAGAGCATTACATACAAGTAATAGTCAGAGAAACAGCCATTTGCTCCACTTCATATCAAAAGACCTATACACGTGTATATATCCAATAACGACGGAATGTATTATTTTCCCGGTAGTTTTAAGTACATGCTCATCTATTTAAATGTCGGGTTCATTTGTAACTCAAATGCTCTCTGCAGTGGCCATAATCATTATATCAAAAGCACCCGACCATCAAGCGTTCTTCTTATATCAGAGGCCAACGAGAATTGCAGAACAAAACGGTCGCTATTGAAAGCGTTAGAATTAACTTTAGAAACCAATTTGGAGAGACGTGTAATAAATATATTCAATCATTCAATCAATATTCCTTTATTGTTGAAATTCCTGTCGACACAAACGCGACAGGATTCAGAGGCACCCGCAGCGTGATGCACGTGCGTCCACCCACCAAATCAAATCCACATATGGAATAGGCTTCGCATCGATATTTTTGAAAGCAATTCAATCACCTATACATAACGTTGAAAACAGAACATTCTTAAATTTTTTTTAATCAAGAGCGGGAATGAATGCTTACAGAAAACAGTTTTTTGTTAAACGGCAATACGGCATGTTAAAGCAAATAGGCCTAGATGTTATCTGAATTGAAAATTTGTTTGTTGTGCGTCCAATTTTTTTAAGCCTGCGGGCGCCTCTGACAGGATTACACATTCTTTAAAAACATAGACACCAGTCACGATTCCAGCAATTATGTAGCCTTGCAGACTCTTCGCTGTGGTACTGCATGACGAGGGCTGAACCATCATCTCCCACTGCTGTGTCCACTGACAGCACTAGCCTATTCCATGAGGCAAGATTAATACATAGGGCGGACAATCTAATGAGGAAACATTTTGACAAGAATGCTCTATTTTGTGTAAACTATATGTAAACCGAAGTGCGGTATAAGCAGTTGGTAGTAATAAAGAATATTATTTGTACTTACTTACTTACTTATATCAGATCTCAAATTGGTAACAGAGACCAGCTAATAAATGTTTCTAATAAGCATACGAGATATAGCTTTTATCATTCTTTCCAGGCAATCTGAAATAAACTCTAGTTGAATGCGTGGAAATGAAATTCCATAGTAAAGCTGCTGCGCACGCTTAACAGTTGTGAAAACTATAGCGCACAACTATGTTCTTCGATGAGGCAGGGCACCAGATTGTAGCGGTCGTTCCTTGTGTTAATTTGTGCGTGAAGCGTGGTCTTATATATTTTTCCAACAAAGTTCGAAATGTAAGTCAATATTGGAATTCCTATACCAATTGAACTTTATAATAGTTAGACTCTTTACCAGTTAAAACACAGTAACGTGCCGTACTTGTAAAATTTTACGCTAAACCGATGTAATGGTCTAACTAAAAGCACAGAGTTATTGAGATTTCTCAATGGAGGTTTCTATATTTCTTGTTGTCGTTTAAACCAGTTGAGTGCTGCTAATAGCCGGGGATCTGTAGATAATTTTTGCTTATAAAATTAATTACGCTGGAAACATTTTTGACACAAAGGTATTCAAAATTCAGTAAGCTAATAAGGAATACTTTGCCCGTATTCTGAAAAATATATTTGGAAATATCCCAATAAGTCAGATTTATGCAAATCAAATTTTTTCAGTTAGAAAAATATATTTCGGTAATCCAGTGGAAAATCAGCTTTGGTGTTTCAAGTATTTGTCGCACGCTCATTCCAGTGGATAAGTTCTTTTGATTTGATTGGCCTTTTGTTCTAACAATTCATGTGCAGCACCACAAAACTAGTGTGCATAATGAAATAGAAAACGAAGGGATAGTATGAATTCATTGCTTGCCTGTCATTTGTATGCTGAATATCATGTATTGTTCTTTTATTTCTGGTAGGTCGAGTAAACAGCATTATTCAGGCTGTCGTATGGTACAAGTAGAAGCTACTAATCGCATGGACTTAACAGTCCCCAGAATCTAATATTTGATCATGGAAATGATGTAGTGCCATGTTTAGGATTTTATGAAGAAGCATGTGCATATGGCAACAATTCAGGATGGTTAGCGACTGACCCTTAGGACAAAATGGGAATAACAGCAGATTGGTGTGACCCTCATTCACTGGGAATCAATTAATATGTTTGTGGACTGCTGATCAAGCCCTGGCCAATTTAGAATCTAATGCATTAATTTTAATTTTGGAAGGGCCATGTGTAACTGTTTTATAGCATTTTATGTTGACATATTCCATGTATAATTTTGCAGCCAAAAAGTGCAAGGTGACTTGTAAGTGCCTAAAAGTATTCCATCTGTTACCCTGAAGTCCGTGAAACTACGACTGTCATTCGAAGGTGTACTCCACCGTTTCTGTCAATATGAGGTTTGTTTGAATTTTGACCATCAACTTTCTTAGGACTTGTCCAGTTACATAGTCCATCTTTTAAAGGCTCATGTCATTTGACAGTGTATTAATGTATGTTATTATTTTTGGCAAATGTAACACTCTTCTTGTGTTGTTTTGCCATGCTATAAAAGTTCATTGTATGGTCATCCTTGATTTCGTTTATGCTAGACTTTTCTGTAAAATTGTTTAACCCAAGTGGAAGTAGATTTATATCTGTGGTGCTGGCTACATAGATTTTTCAAATCAGTTGATAATTATCAATAGTTATCTGTATTGTGCCTATATGTGATTTGAAACTGGATCCAAGAAAGTGCTAGACTTCGAACAACTGTGTATTTAATTATGACAGTTCTTGTTTTTCAGTGTCATGCCTATGGAACAGGTTTATCTGAATGCCTATCTTTTGTAATACCTGAAGTTAAAATTCTGCTGACCGAACGAGGGTTTTTGGGTGATGGACCTAAATTTTGGAATTCCATCATTGTAGGTGCTCAATCTGCTCAGTTGCCTTTGTCAGTCATGCTCAACTTGAAACTTATCTGTTCTGGATTGCTTATCCGGCATAAGCTGTCTGTCTGTTTCAACAGACTGACCTTCTGAATGCTGACCAGATTACAGTTGGCTTTGGTGTGCCATCGGTTGATGCCTTGCATATTAGACACTGGCACTATAGATGTTACTATTTAATAATAATAATAATAATAATAATAATAATTTCTGTCACCATTCAACGATTTAACGCGGTGGCCTTTAGCGGCTCAATGGTATCAGCCCAGCAGGACTTGGACGAGGGTTAACCGTTCCGGAAAAAACAACTAATTTAATCTCTAAGACCCTGAGGGAACGAAGTACCTCAGGGCATAAAATAATAATAATAATAATAATAATAATAATTAATAATAATAATAATAATAATAATAATAATAATAATAATAATAATAATAATAATAATAATGACAACACCAAGGGATGTAAACATCTGCACTGCTGGAACACGACTGTTGATGTCTCATTAGAGGTGAAGTCTTCCAAGTCTTTAACGTGATAAAAAGTTATCTCGGAATGTAAAGTTCTAACTCGCAATCCTATTATCACAAGTCTGAAACTTTAACCATGTACTTAAAACATTGATTTTGTTTCACAGGAAGGATCTGTGGACACTTGCCTGTCAACGAAAAATGAGGATTGACATTGCTGCTTCAAATGGACTTGCAGTATTTCACCAAACTGAAAATGCATCATAGGTCTCGCCTCTTCAAGAATTCCTATCCAAATCCATCCGATACTCCGCCTTCCAAGCTTACTCATCCTCAGCGAAACCCGCAGTGGTAGCTGCTCTGCTTCCTGTCTCTGGTCTTTGTGCAAACTGGACTTGAACCTCCACTGGACATCAATCTCAGGACAACCCCTCTGATACAACACAGTGTTCGTGAATAAGCTTTAGAAATTTAGAGATTACGATGCATCTCGAACTGTTGTTTTTGTAGAAGGAGTTGAATTTCTATGGTGTTTTTGAACTTGGACTAAGCTCCATTTCTTTTATGATTTCTTGGAGTGGATGCCTGATGTTAAATCATCAGAAATGAGTTCAGTAAGAGACAGTTTACGACCGCTGCCCAAAAAGGCCTACTCCATACATTTCCAGTGATTGAGGACATGACACTTAGCCAGTGATGCAGCTGGCCAAGGGATAGCTTTATTCTTCTTGTAATAGATAGAACTAAATTTTTATGTTATTTTTACCATCATAGTTGTTTTACTTGAATGTTAACTATATATTAGGCTGATATTAGACACCCTTGTAACGGCATGTTTTGTGTTACGGGGCTTGAGAACTTGTCAGAATCATTAATATTTGTGGTGACACTCTTCTTTATATATTAATATTTCTGGAGATACTCCTTATCATGTTATATGGAGTGCTGCTGAAGTAATGCACAGTTGTTGTTTGCAGATGTCGATTCGAATTCAGTGTGCAGTCATTTCATTCTTAATTATTTACCAATTGTTCATAATTAAAATTACATGTTAATCGAAACTACAGCAACAGAAGAGACTGACACAATCCGAAGCCACTTTGAATAAACAACAAGCGAAAGCTGACAAAATAGCTATTTGTGTTTAAAACTGTTGAAAATAATATAAACAGTGGAATAACTGTTCATGGTTTTTTTGTCTTTGGAGCGGAGTATCTGCATGAGCTCTGCTTTTGTTGAAGCTTCTTGGTGCAGGTACTCGCCAGTAAAGACTTGAATACTGATAGACCCGTGAATACTGACAAATTTGGTTCGGTCTCAAGTCCCGAGTGTTT